>JAHBCN010006344.1:0-49555 GCA_019359885.1 Listronotus oregonensis | reverse complement strand
GAAATAATCGCATGAATTATTCGTCTGTTTAAATAATGACTCTTAAAAAAGACCAAAGTCCAAAAAATTTTAAAAGGAATTAATAATAAATACATAAATATTCCACGCAAAAAAATTTAAAATTTTTGCTTTTAACACCCGGGGAAATCACTTTTGGGTGATACAGACAATATTCCGCGATAACGCGCTCATTAATTACGTTTTTTTCTAGTTTGATAGTACGAGATAAATTAAAAAATTTTTGGGGAAAAAAATAGTTATTGGTAAAAACTTTTGGGGGGTGATAAAAACAAAACTTTCAATTTTTAATTGAAAAAAAAGTCCTTTTTAATTTTAAAGTTCCTACGGAAAAAATTAAATTTTGGGGTTTTTTTTTTACCCCCAATTTCTGTTTTAAAAAAAATAAGGGCTGTTTATGACGTTAATTTAAAAACAGGTTAAAAGTAGAAGAAAAGAAAGGTTTTAAAAAATTGTGGGGGGTGATTACCTGAATATGACTATATAGTTTTAGACTGGAAAAAAGTGTGCGGGGGGGGGGGGTGGAGGGTTAAAAGTGAAAAAATTTTTTTTTCGTTTCTGCAAGCGCCTTTTTTAAATTTTTGGGGAGGAATACGTTAAAAATTTTTTTTTTAGATTTAAAAAAAACCTATAATTTGAGTCCAGAAAAAATTGATTTGGTCCTTTCCCCCCAACTAGCAAAATAGATCCCTAAAAGAATGAAACTATTTCATAATTTGGATACCCCCCCTTGAGAACAATTTTATTTTATAAAGCATATCCATACGACAATTTTGCCCAAAAAAATAAAGGGGTTTTTTTAAACATTGTATGACTTTTTTACAACTTATAATATAGGCTAAAGGAATACTGTAAGAATAAAATTTTTTAAACAATTGCATAACCTCTTATATAATCCTTTTTTTTATAAAAATTTTCATACAAATTTACGGGGAATTATATAGCTATTTTATTACTTTTAAAAAAAAACTTAAAAAATTTTAATTGTGATGGGTTGTGTAAATGGTTGTAATGAAGTTCGTTAAGAAAAGTAATAAGAGTCCCTTTTTCCCCCGGGAAGTATAAACATTATACAATAAGTAAAAAGCATTTTATAATCATTATATAACTACAACAGTATACTCTCTTATAAAGAGCTTATAGGATAAATTTATCTCAAGTTTTGTTTAATAAAATGGTTTTTTTCTTTTCCCTAAAATAATATCAGAAAAAATAAAGATAGCTCAGTTGCGTTTACAAAATAAAAGACAGTGTCTCAGTGGGGAAAAAAAAAAAAAGAGTGGCCATTTTAAAAGATCAGAAAAAAAAAAATACCAAAAAACTTCAGACTCATTGCATTTCGAAGTTCAACCTATAGGTGAAATCCCAGGTAATTATTCTAAGTATAACGACGAGGCTAATTTAGAACAAACAACAATATTAGATCCAACTCCAAAAAAAGTGATATTAAAGAAGCAGCAAAACGAAATCCCACAAGCTATAGAAAAAAAAAAAGAAAAACATTTTCGTAAATGAAGAATAAGGGAAAAAGACGACGAAAATTTGATACCATCTTTTGTCTGAAATTGAAAAGAAAATTAAAATTAAAGAAAAATTTTTAATTTTTTAAAAGTCTTTCAATATTAATCTTTTTTGCATTAAGAGAGCTTTCGGAATATGGAACCTGGTTTCCTAATTTTTTTTCCCTTTTCCAGATCCAAGGACTTTTTTTAAACACTCCAAACAAATTTTAATTTGGTAACATTTAAAAAATGGCATGTATTGGCAAATGGCCTTAAATCCAACCTAATAATTACTTTGGAAAATATCCTCATATAGAATCTATTTCGTTAAATATAAACATGGGGGGGCTTCCAATTTAAAAAAGTTCAATGCGAATTTTGGCCGATTTTATGTAACATTCACGAAATCTCAGAATTTAAAACCCTTTTTTTTCGGCATCTACAGGGGAAAATTGGGAAAAAACCTCAAATATGCAGCTATTTGCAAATTTTTTTGTTACTGGGGAAAAAAGCAAGTTTTAAGAGGAAATTTTTTTGTTAAGCGTCACAAAAAGACAATTCAAGTGAAAATTGATGTTTCATTTGCGACCCTTTTGCGCGATTTTTTATTAAAGGTAAGTATTATGTCAGTTAAATTTAAAAAAATATATTAGGGGGTTTTTTTTTTAATATTTTCAGGAGAAGCAATTTTTAAAACCTAAACATTTTGCTTAAATGTCCAAAAGACCGGCGAATATTCTCACATATCAAAACACCGTCTTTTTTCCCCAAGGGGGGGGCTGCAATTTGGGAACAGAAAAGGGTTTTTGGAAATCGATTATATGGAAAACATCATAAAATTATACTCCATTAGAGGAATTGCAAATAGATATGGTAGAAGATTTTCCTGTTGGGGATTCTTTGCATCTTATTGATCTTGGAGGATGAAAAGATTTTTTTACAGGGGGGAAAGATGGAAACTTGGGGGAATTTTTTCAAAAAAATTTGTTAGTGACATTAACATAGTATCAAAATTTTTTTAAAGTAAAAAATCCTTTTTCAGAAATACATCGCGCAGTCCGTGGATTTAAAACATTTTTAAAACTGGAAAGGTACTGAATACCGTCCTTTTTTATACATTAGTATAGTAATTTTAAGAAAAGTTTTGTCTGTTGATGTTTATCAACATTTTCTCTTTTTTTTTTGGCTCAACGATATCCCCCAAAAATGTTTACACATTTTTTCCTTTTTTTAGGGGAAAAAAATGTTAGATAAGTATGTAGAAATGTACAGAGATTTTTACGGAGAAGATTATATGACGAGTAACATACAAACCCCCTCTTACATTTAACTCATGAAGAAAAAAAATTTGGGGTGCTATCTTTTTTTAACGCTTACCCCTTTGAAAGAGACTTTTTTTTTCAAAAGTTAAAATTTTAGAAATGGAAATTCCCCCCTCCAACAAAAAAGCTAAAAATTAAGTGAAATGTTGATGTTGACAGAAAAAAAACCCCAAAAAAGACAGAAAATTTCCCCCATTTAAAAATACTGATGTAAAATGAACATTCTAAAATTATTCAATTTGAAAACTTTTTTTAAATTCCCCGTTTTTTAAAGATAAATGGTTTTTAACTTAAAAAAACAAATTGTATCTATGACACCCCGCATTTTAAAAAAAAAAAATATATCTATTTACGGATGTCCAGTAATAAAACCCAAATTTTTTATTTTTCCTTTTAAAATCCTCCCCCAACTTTTCAAAAAATAAAGGGGGGTTGGGGTCTTTTTGGGGTTTTTCCGGGGGACGCAATGTAAGCTTGTCACGGTTATAGATGACAATGAACTATTTTTTTAAACCCCTTCTACATACTTATATATTACCGAAAAATAAAATAATTCAACATTATACTTTATAATCTTTTATTTCAAAACCCGGTTAAAATAAAAATAAATTTTTCACATGGGAAAACAAAAAAAAATAGTAAAAAATAATAATTTGCAGAAAAAAAATAAATATAAATATGAGGAGAAACTACATAACAAAAACATTCCTTACCAACGTAATGAGTTTTGGCACCCTTTAATAAAAACGTTATAAAAATACAAATTCCCCATAAAAAAAAAATAAATATAAATATGAGAAGAAACTACATAATAAAAAAACATTCCTTACACTTAAATCTGGCTGCACTATTTTTTTATTCTTGTTTATCAGGATCTTCATTAGAAAGTTGTTAGTTTCATCCTTGTTGGTTAGGTTTTTCAAGGCAATTTGTTATTGACGTTACCACCGGAACCCTGTTCTCAGCGATTGGGTTTTTTTATGATAGTTGTTTGGGTCTTTTTACCCTTTTAAGTTCTAATATTTTGAGAATTATTTCTCCTTACACAGTTTCTAATTACACCTTTAAAGAAATCTTCGCAATCTTCTAGCGTGAATCTTTGATCTGCTAGGTGAACAAGTTTAAAAATAAAACTATTATATTTTCGTAAAATTTTTTAAAGCAAATTTTGTATTTGGGACTTTTGCGCCACCAGCCCATGAAAAACAATGTGAAAAATTTTCTTTTAAAAAAAATTTTCGACCAACATATAATAAGGGGCAATTTTCCCTTTGATCTTCGATCTCTGCCACATATGAAACTTAGTCTATCAACATATTTTAAATACGTCTGTGTCCTTCAATTTTTCATTTATATCTTTTAAGTCTTCTAAGCAATCAATGGGCTGAAATGGCAAGATCCTGAAAAATTTTGACTACTTGAAGCGAAAGCATTGTCAGCTTTCCCTTTTTTTTTATAGCCTTTTTCAAAAACTACCTGAAAATTGGCAAATTTTTTCATAATTTTATGCTGGTTTTCTAAAACTGTATCCAGGGTTGTCATGATAATATCTAATTTGTTATTATCGATGTTTTTTTTCTTCGTCTGAAACTACTTGGGATAAAAAAGGGCTCCGGTTTTCTTGATATATCACATTGTGGGGTTTTAAATTTTTCTCTCCTGCCTCTGGCGCCGACATTGCCAAGTGACGGTGATTCAGTATCTCCATTATTGTTAACCTAAAAATAATATTAATTATAATGGTAATATTCCCAAAAGGGTAGTAGTAATTGTATAAATACAAAGAAAATTAAAATATAAAAAAGGGAATTAAAGTATAATATTCCAGTTCTCAGTTTTTTAACTCGCCCAGCCACAGAAAACTAAAAATCATTACTCATTAGTTCAAATAAGTCTTCTAAAATGAGAAAAAGTGTTGCAAAAAAGTCCACATTCCTAGATATAGAGTTTGCCAGTCCATAAATTCTGGAAATAGAGCTATTTATCATTATAGTAAGTTCTGTGGCAATAATTAATATCATCCATTAGAATACAAAGAATAAAGTTTAAAATTCTTAAAAAATGTCTTTGTACCTTCTCAAAAGAATTAATATAAGGATTCAATATAAACCAGATGGGACTAGCATACTCCAACTGACCTTACATAGCAACAATATTAAAGAATTATTAAAATATATGCTCAAATAAGGCTGTAGACATAACTTTAAATTATTGGCATTAATGTCTTTGTTGAAGAACATATTATATTTAGGGAAATGACATTAATTAAAAATAGAAAATTTAGTTAAATACTTACAATGCAAGAGTTTGCTAGGTAATTAAAGTCAGCAGTATCATTATTCGTGCTGTTTGTCTTTTGGGTAAAAAAATACCTCGGTCTTTTGCGTGGGTAGGGCATCATGATTGGTCATCTCTGTCGGTGTCGTCGACGTCGACCATTTATCCAACCCTCTTCAGCAGTTTCAAAAGAGGGTAAAAACTTCCTTTTACTTTACACGGCAATGTAAGCCAATTTGGTTCCGGGGTCGAATCACTTTCGTTCAGCTTGGAGGCAAATCTTTTAAAAAAGTATAAGGAAACCAAGATCTTTTTTTCCCAGTTTGAAGGTACAAATTGTCAACCCCTTTTATTATTTTCAATGGTTTCCACTATTTTGAACATGGTTTTGATATTAAATACCGGCAAACCGGCATAAACAATAAAGAAAAATAATAGGCAGGTTAGGTTGCACAAATAAAAGAACTCTATACTATATCGCAGTTGAACGAAACACAATATAACTGAATAACCTCTGCCGCGCATCAGGTACGTTCCCAGATACTTTAGTTTTGTTATGTAGTTCCCCAACGCGCTATAGGATAACACGGTTATTTAACTTTGTGTTGCCAGCTTAGGCAGTAGTTAAAGGGAAATAAAAAATTCAAACAGTTAGTTGTTAAAATGTTATAACTTTACCTTTTACGATGGTATAAAATGCACCTAAAATGTATTTAATTTTTTTTTTTTCATAAAAACAAAAAAGCCGGGGAAATATTTTCTTTTTCCACTGAAGACTGGCAACAGTCAAAAGTCATTAAGAATCAAACCACCTTGAGGGCGCTGAAAACCGTTTTATAGTTTTTATTAATCAACATTATATGACTTTAAATGTATACAGCCCGGATGAGAACAGAATAATTGTATAACGTTTTAATAACACAAAATTATTGTATTAAATAATACGCCATTTTATTTAATTTTCGTGTTGATACCGCCGCCATTGGAAAGAATTCATACAAACATAAAAATCTCCAATTAAAACACCTTGCCAAAAAATATGGAGGTTTTTTTCCCCTTAATAAAATACACAATGATTTTTTTTTGTTTCAGTTGAGAATTCGAAAATTAAAAAATATTTTTTATTTTTATTTTTTTTTTAAAAATGTTAATAAATGTTGCTTAGGTGAGGGCTTTTAATTTTTAGCCAAAACATATACATATTTTGTCAGAAAAGTTGGTCAAGAAAATTTTTTGTCTTATTTCAATTAAGCAGCCAGATTTAATTATAATATTTTCAATATGGTAATCAGCAAGACTGCAAGATTTTACCATAATGCCTGATATTATATTAAACTACAAGTACATATCTTTTATTGTTTATATCTGTAAAACCCAAAACATAATAAAATATTCTTGGTAATTTTTGTTTGAATTTCAGCAGTTAAAAAAGTTATTGTATTAGCGATTCCCCCTGGGGATAACTATAAAATATTTTCTAAATAGTTGTATACATTTTCGTAAAATACACTTAAACCACATAATAAGCACTATTAAAAATAATTATATAGCAGTCCCTGAAATAGTTTTGTAAATATATTGTATAAGGAATACTGAAAACATACTTATAGGACCGTTTTATAAAATACATTGATAGCCATTTAACGGTTTGTAATGTACTTGGGTCTTCTAAAATTACTAAAGTGTTATATAAACTGGGGCCCTTTTTGGTTGTAAAGATTTGTATAATGGTTTATAGCCACATTATAAGATTTTCACGTTCCTATAAGATATGCTGTATAATTGTTTTAACAACTTTAATAAATTAGTTTTGTTTGTTGGTTTGTTTATGAAAAATGAAAAACTGTTAAAAATAGCCATTTTTTGAAATGGAAAATTTTTCAAAAATATGTTTTTTTATTTCGTCAGCAAAACATAGGTTTTTAACTTAATTAAATGAGAGGTTTAAAGTTGACCGGATATTTTTTTGATAATTGAGTTTTACTGATTTTGCCTCTAATCTAGTAGGTATATCTTTTGTTTATAAATATTTTAGGTATTACAAATTTGTTTTGTTTTTCAAGACTTTATTTTACTAATTTAGATAAACGACATAAAAAAATAATATTGTCCTTCGTTTTGAGCCTTGAAACAAGGTATTTTTTGTTAATAAACAATTGGAGAAGGAGCCCTGCATAAGTTAAGAATTTTAAACCAAGAAAAGAAAGCTGGCTTCAAAACAATTTTTTTGAAAAAAGAGTTATTTATTGATTTAAATTCCAAATTACTTAAAATTTGCGTAAACTTTCAAAATAAAAATATATAATTTTCACTTTTTCCAAAGCATACTTAAAAAATCCTAAAATTGGGTTATTTGATTATAACTAAAAAAATATTGGATTTAGATGAAAAAATTATATTACTTAAATTGAAGGTCCTATAAAAATACGTAGTTTATGTCTTATAAAGTTTTGTGTATCGTTAATAGTTTTTAAGATATTGACGCTTTAGAAATTATGCCTTTTCTTGATTATTTGCTGTTTGATCCCCAATTTTTACTTCAGATTTGTGTTCGATAGAAAAAAATACTACAAAAAATCCTATACCCACACCAAGCACACAACACTTTTTTCTGGGCCTGTGCAATCAATTAAACTTAATTTTATTTATACTTAAATTTTTTATCGGAAACCCTATTAGACGACATATCAGTTAATAAATCTAAAGGCACTTTAGAAATCGAAAAGCCAGATTGGTGTTTATGAATCCTCCAATTAAAATGGTATTGGCGAGAGATCATTTAATATATCTGAACCTAAAATTTTAGCTTCAGATTTATTAATTGATATGTCGTCTAATAGGGTTTCAGATAAAAAATGTAAATATAAATAAAATTAGGGTTAATTGATTACACAGGCCCACAAAAAAGTGGTGTGTGCTTGGTGTGGGTATAGGATTTTCGGGATTTTTTTCGCTAAACACAAATCTGAAGTAAAAATTGGAGGTTAGACAGCAAATAATTAAGAAAAGGAATAATTTCAGATATCTTAAAAACCATTAACGATACACAAAACTTTATAGAACATAAACTATGTATTTTTACAACACCTTTAATTTAATTAATATAATTTTTTCATCTCAATGCAATATTTTTCGAGTTAAAATCAAATAACCGAATTTTTAGGATTTTTTTAAGGCATGATTCTTGAAAAAATTAAAAATTATTATTTTTTTTATTTTTGAATGTTTATTGCAAATTTTAAGGAATTTGGAATTTAAATAAATAAAATAACTTCTTTTTTTTCAAAAATCTTTGTTTTGAAGCCAGCCTTCCATATTTCTTGGTTTAAAATTCTTAACTTATGCAGGGGGCGCTCCGGCTCCAATTGTTTATTAACAAAAAAGTACCTTTTTTAAGGCTTAAAGCGAAGAACTTAATATTATTATTTTTATTTCGTTGATCTAAATTAGTAAAATATATGTCTTGAAAAAGCGAAAGACAGTTTGTAATACCTAAAATATTTATAAACAAAAAAGATATAGCCTACTAGATTAGGGCTGTAAAATCAGTAAAACTCAATTATCTTAGCAAAAGATTATCCGATCATGCTTTAGAACCTCTCGTTTAATTAAGAATTAAAAAACTTATGTTTTGCAATAACAGAAATAAATAAAAAAATATTTTTGCAATAATTATCAACATTTCAAAAAATGGCTATTTTTAACGGTTTTTTTTTTGCTTTTTTTCATAAACAAATGGACCAAATTAATTTTAGCCGGGCTCAAATTATAGGTTTTTTTAATACCTAAAAAAAAATTTGAACGTATTCCTCTAAAATTATCAATTGCGCTTGCAGAAGCGAAAAACACGTTTTTAGCACTTTTAACCCTCCACCCCCCACCCCTGCACACTTTTGTCGAGTCTAAAACTATACAGTCATATTCAGGTAATCACCCTTTACAACTTCTAACTCCTTTCAAACTGTTACAAATTAACGTCATAAACAGCCCTTACTTTTACCTACAGACTGGGCTAAAAACCAATATTAGTATTTTAGCAAATCTCGTTTTGTCTAGGATTATGGAAATACCTAGTTTAAGGTGTGGTTCCTCCCACGCGGCCGTCGCATGCGACTAAACGCATGCGGCCGCCGTTTAATCAAGTGGTTTCTTAGGACCGCGGCTCAAACTCGCAATAGCAAAATTATTAGTGAAAGGGAATAATCTTTGGTAAGAGTCGTGATGGATGATCTAGCAATATATTTTTTATTAGAAGAAAAAGAGGATGACGAAATACTATTACAATTAGCCAATCTGAAACATAGCAATGCATCTATAAATCCAATATTTCAGCAAAGACGCGATGAGGGTTGTTATACTACATTAATAAATCGACATCTGCAACAGGATGAAGTAAAATTTAGAAAATATTTTAGACTGGAGTTTAGTTGTATTCTTGACTTAATAAAAGACGATATAAAGTCCGACTCAGACAACAGAGTTAAATATCCAATAACCCCAGAGGAAAAATTAGTCATTGTATTAAGGTAAATCTGTACAGGGTGTACCAAATTCGAGTCTTATCTTTAGGATCTCGAAAACTTGAAGAGATACGAGGTCGGTTAAATGAAGGCAAAGTTGCGCAATATGATGCTAATCAAAATGCCACCTTAGAACTTTAAAATTTTCGAATACTTACTTTTGGAAAAAACCGATTATTCGCAATTTCGTTTTTATTTTTTATGACTTTATTTGAATCGATGTAACAAAATAACTTTTACATTTCCATTGCTACTTTTTCTGTTCTACAAGATAGTGTTATTAGATTTATACAACGACGTTTCGTCTTTGAGCTGTCATCATCAACTGTTTTTTTTAAATACGGCCCTGGATTTTTTAATTATGTATTTTAGAAGCTATTAAGTTCCCAAAACCAATAATGTTTTGCACTTATTCGAAAAATTTATATTAATGGCAATTTTCGTAACAAACCATATGTTAGAGAGAGTCAGACAATATATTTTTGGCAGGATCTTGGGAAAACATTAAACTGATTTTTTTGAATAAGTGCGAAACATCATTGGATTTGGGATCTTAAAAGCTCTTAAAATACGTAATAGAAAATCCAGGACCTCATTTAAAAAATAAAGTTTCAATTTTTAACAATTAAAAAAAATGAAACTTGGTTGTGGCTGTGTGCACGTAAGAATTTAGGAAATGAAGAGACTTTGTATTTCGTGCAAATTTAAAAAAAACACCGGACATTCCACACAAAACAACACAAACAAAATATCAGTCGCAGACACGACTGCGACTACACTGCTTCTTCAGCAGTCCAGTCGCATCAATCGCAGTCGTTGACAGCGGACGCATACGACGGCCGCTTGGAAGAAACCAGGCACATTTAAAAACATGAGTAGGAGTGCTTTGCCGCTAACGCAGTGCGTTAGCCGCATGCGGCGGCCGCGTGGAAGAAAACATACCTTTAGTTTTCTTCGCCGTAGTAACTCGGTTTAAGGATTATTGGTGATATCAAGCGCAGCTCTTAGCAAATTAGGAAGCTAATGTTTACAAAACATACTTTTTTAGCGCCTTCATACGCAATTAACCTTATCTACTCTCTTGGCATACGCTGTCATCCTGTGTAAGCTCAAGGCTCAAAGGTTTACGTATTTTGCATTGACGTATATCATCGTTGTAAAATTAATAAGTTACAATACCTAAAAATATTTGCAATTGGTTAAGATAAACAATCAATTACTGGGGAAGATTAAAAACTAATAATTTACCATAATAAAAACATCAGTTAGCGCGAATTACGAGTATTAGGAACTATTTTCTATTGTTGCAGGGTCTCCTATATTAGCATTGCATTTTAGAACAACCAAGTATTCCTTGTCGATCTAGTGTTGCAGGAACACTAGCAGTGATATTAAGTTTATTTACGTAACGTTAGCCAGTAGCATTTTCCGTACTTAAGAACAAAAATCTGGTAAGTCGACATTAAGCTAATGATCAATGGTATTTTTATTTGCTTATTGGGTTTTATCAGAATAAAAATGTATCTTTTTTGTACGAGATTGTTAGTGAATAATAATAGAGGAACAGTTTTTTGCTGATTGTTACTGTATACCGTAATATTCATTTTAAACCCTTGATTCTTTAATTTTTCTGTATTTGTTTGTATTAGTTGTAAAGTCGCCAGGAGATCATTATAAATTATTTAATGCTAAAGGGTTTTCCAATAAGAGGTGTTATTTTAATATTTAAAGAAAAATGCCATTTTTTAAGATAAATAATTGGATATTTATTACATTATAAAGAGGAAGGTATGCCGTTAATAATGGAAAATAACATCAGCCAAATAACCACCATGAGCACGCCTGCAGGATCATATCCTTTTCATGAAATTTTTCGTAACCAAATCGCAAAGTGGCTGCCCTATGTCCTCGATAGCCTCACGAATTCCATTTTGAGGTTTTGAATCGACGGTTGGCTGTTGGCGTAGACCTTCCCTTTCACGTGGCTCAAAGGATCACAAGATTTTGGTGGCCATTGATCACCTCTTCGAGAGATAACAGGGTCAGGAAACTTTTTCCGTAAAAAATCAATGGTTTCGTTGCTTATGTGGCACGTAGCGCCGTCTTGTTGAAAGTAAACGTTGTCTAGATCAATACCATCCAATTCTGGACAACGTTTACTTTCAACAAGACGGCGCTACGTGCCACACAAGCAACGAAACCATTGATTTTTTACAGGAAAAGTTGGCTGACCCTGTTATCTCTCGAAGAGGTGATTACAATTGGCCACCAAGATCTTGTGATTAAACACCTTGCAACTTCTTCCTTTGGGGCCACGTGAAAGAGAAGGTCTACGCCAACAGCCCAGCGTCGATTCAAGACCTCAAAGATGGAATTCGTGAGGCTACCGAGGACATAGGGCAGTCACTTTGCGATTTGGTTATGGAAAATTTCATGAAAAGGATATGGTCCTGTAGGTGGTCATTTGGCTGATGTTATTTACCATTATTAACGGCATACCTTCCTTTTTATAATGAAATAAATATCCGATCATTTATCTTAAAAAATGGCAGTTTTTTTAATATCAAAATAACACCTCTTATTGGAAAACCCTTTATAACACTGAACCCAATAATGCTAATATACTAAGTGACATAGAAAATTTAACACCGAGTAGGAGTATAGTAATTTTAAGCACACGTTTACGCTTTATAGGTCTACTGATAAATAGATGATGTTTTCTTGGTGCATTGTATCCCAAGCCATTTGAATTTGGTTTTTTGTAGAGTCTTCAATGTTTTTGGAGGGTGCGGTGAATTTTGCAACCTTCTTCTCATCATATCCCATACATGTTCAATGGGGGAAAGGTCTGGAGATCGAGGAGGCCATTGAAAATTTAAGCCGGACGCTTCTAAAAAGTCTAAACCAACAAGTGCCACATGAAGTGTGCATTGTCCTGCTGACAAAGTGGATTTTCCAATGCTTCCAAAAAGGGAAGCAGATGTGGTTGCAAAACTTCGTGGATTTAGCGCTGGGCAGTCATGCTACCTGGAATGAACACTAATCGTGACCTGCTGCCGTAAGCAATGGAACTCCATACCATAACATCCACAGTGCTATAAGTATGCCCTTTGATGGAAAATTGGACGTTCCGTCTTTCACCACGTCTCCTTCTTACACTTGCACAGTCATCATGTGTGCCCAAACAGAATCTGGACTCATTGCTGAATACTAGCGAGTTCCATTCCATATTCCATTCAAGTCTTCCCCTACTCCATATCAATCGTTGCCGATGATGCTGTGGGATTAGAGGTAGTACAAAATAGGGACGGTATGAAAACAGTCCAAAAGACCTTATTCGGCGATAAACTGTCCTCATTGTTATTGCCTTTCTGACAGCATCAAACCGCTAGTTCGCAACTGCCCTTGTTGTGGAAAATCGATCTCAAATAACGATCCTGCCTCTCTGTAGTCTGTCTTTGGCGTCTAGTACCCCTAACTTCTCGATTTCGGCCTTTTGGAATCATGCTCGACATCTCATTACTGTAGCTTCGTTTTGATTCACCCGATTAGCGAGTTCTCTAAAAGAAAATCGCTTCACATAATACTTCAGTCGTTAGAGGTTTTTTCCTCTAACCGACACCAAAGTTGATGAAATTTGGCATACTAGTAGATTTTAAGGCGAAAAATCAAAAAATAAACGAATCCTTGCTGAGAAGTGTCGGAAAGAGGGTAAAACTACCCCCTAAACTTTTGAACGCATTTTTATTCATGAATGGATAGTTTTTTTTTTTAAAAACACTGCCATTCGAAAGAACGAAAAATTTTACGTTAAAAATGACTATTCACACATCATAAATATTTTTGTTCCAAGTTTCAAAAACTTTCATCACTAAAGATTCGCCAAAGAGCGCGAAATTGATTATTCAAAAATTTTCTGACAGTTTTCGTACTAAAATTGAATTTTTGCTATAACGTGGAAAAATTTCGTAGGGAGTAATATACCAAACAAAAGAACAAGAACCTTCATTTCTTTCACAGTTATACTACCAAATTCGTTCACATAAATAAATAATCTTATTGCAACAGTAAGACATGGTCAATTACCCTTTATTTTAATCTTACATACTTGTAGCTGGAAAATTATAGCAACTTAAGGCTCAGATATATTTTTCGAGTTATGTGTTTATTATTTCTACTATTTGGCTAGATAGGATTTATTTTTTCTTTGTGTTATGAGCTTTGCAACTTGTGATTTTTTTGACCCTCTCATCCTGTTAATTAACAAATCAGATTTCGAGCATTGTAAGCATTATTAGCACCATGTTAACAGTATTATTTTAAAGGAGAGGGTTAGATCTTTAGGAAAATATGTCTACATTCTTCAATATACTCAAGAAATTCAAATAATTCGAGGTAGAACAATAATTTGTAAGAAATCGTATCATCACGAAAAATGACACGGAATATCGGCCAGAGTGGTCTCGAAAGTTTCCCATTGTACTTTTCTGAAAGAGCAAGGACCCAGCTTCAAAATGCATGTACTTGAATTTCCCAGGGATGCTCCTGGAACGGCTATTTCAACTTGGAATATCGGGTAAATCTTAAAAACAGCACATTTGCAAAGCTTTCTCGAGCCCTCTGGTGAGTTTACGAAAAACTTATTTTTACTATTATTACTGTCACGCTGATTAAAGTTGTCACGGCATGACAAAAAGTATACAGAGGTAAAAAACTTTTACAGAGCCACAAGTAAAAAGTTTATCTGCCTTGAGGACAATCTGATGGTGAGTAAATAAAGTTGTTTATTTGCATTGTATACTTACAAGGAGACGACACGGCCTTGGAGTCGGCGATTTGGCCTAATTTTTTTGTGGCTATAGAGTGCTCTTAGTACGTATATTACAATATTAAAAATTAAGGCGCACTATTGACAAAATTCAACAAAAAAAGATTTTACATTTTTTTGTATAGCATATATACTTAAAATGTAATATCGCTGTTGAACCGCTATGTGGCTCAGGCAGCAGCGTTCGAAACTTTTAACCCAAAGGTTTCGGGTTCGATTTTCTCCATGCCTTTTATTAAGTAAATAATTATTTTAAATGTTATTAATCTTTACAATACTTTTCAAATCTATTTATTTTAATTTTTGTAATTAAATAATTCTAATATTAGTTTATCTCATTTTTTGTTAAAACAATGTATAATTGTTTAATTGTTTAGAAAGTTATGAATTTTTCATTACTACAAGCTGTGAGCCGGAAGATCGCAATTACAAGTTACTTTTTGCTTATCTATATCGGGCTAATTTTGAGCCCCAAACGGACCAATTTGCAACATAAAATTGTTAATAACAATTGACCATCAACTTCCTAGGTTGTATGAACTCGAAAATCGAGATCAGCTACCAAAAAAAAGTATAGAATTTCAACTTGAGATCTCAAAAATCTATAAAATACAAGCAGCGCCGTACGTATTGGCGCTCCCTGCCTCCTCACTAGCTACGAGCTTGGTCACAACTCAGGGATACATCATGTTGTTCCTTTATCGCACTGGTAAAGTCCACTGCAAGGGGGATAAGGTTTTTTTCCCGTTATTTCTGCTTTTAAAGGAAATTACACATTTTTCAATGTTTAAGGCTGGTTTTCACCCCCTTTCCGACACCCCTGAGCAAGGAATTTGGTATTTTCGGTTTGCGAGTACCAAACACTACATCTGTACCAAATTTCATCAACTTTGGACTCGGTTAGAGGTAGGGGGCTATTTTTGCCTCTAACGACTGGAGTAAACCCGATTATCCGACCCCTCTCAAACTCGAAAAGTTGAGTGAAATTAGAGCGTCTGTTAACTCTAGGCATGATAATGCAATGAAATTAATGGTAGTAAATAAATCCAACACAGAATAATTTGTGAATATTAAGTAAACATGTTCATATTGTTCGGATCTTGGTATGACAAAAAAAGCCTTTACAAAAATAGTACAGCTCCGAATGCCTTCAAAATTTTATCAGTATACTTTCATAACAGCAAATATGTTTACAAGTTTTTATGAAAATTCAATAATTAATTCTGGGTGTTGCATTTTCTATGTCACTTAGTATATGTTATCTTTATAGAATAAAATCTGACAAAACAGTACCAAGATGCCACCACGTCCAAGAGAAAAACAACCCCTCCCTTCTCTTCCCACCGGTCCGTTGGACGAATGCGATGATATTTTAACCGACAAAATTCCAGAAGCATCTTACGAACCTGAAGAACGCCAAATAGATATCGTATGGCGAAACGTCGCCATCATGGGTGCCTTGCACCTCGTCGCCCTTTATGGATTGTATTCGGTCTTTGCCGGTGCTAAATTGCTAACAACTCTTTACGGTAAGCAGGAATTAATCAAGGAAGTTTAAAGGTGTATGGAAGCCCAATACTGTAGAACAAAATTGTCCAGGCGTGCAGGGCAGCGGGAATAGGGGGATTGGCCCCGCGGAGTTTGCGCAATGAATAGTAGGTCAGGGCCGGACTTCCATAATTCTTTGTTACTATCTATAAACTTGACATCATCAAATGTCAAATTCAAACATTTACTGTTTTTTTTTTATTTTTTGCACAAAATTGTTGGTTATTAAACGATACTACTATAAAAGATTTAAAATTATTGTGTAACATTGGATTTTATATCATCTGATATAATATGGAAAGAATAGATGGCGCCACTTTACAGCCTTCTATTTAAATGGTCGATATTTTTGGGATTTTTGTATTTGTACCAAAAATCTTTGTTAAATAAATAAAAACACGATTTTTTAAAAATAAATTTCAAACATTGTATGATAGTTTCATGTACTTATCACCAATTTTGTGATAAAAGAAGGGCAAGATAGTGTAAATGAGTTTAATCCAATCCTAAGATTCTGGTTGTCCATTAAAAAGTAAAAATTTTTATAACTGCTTTTTAGGCATATACTTTTCACTAATAACAAACATTCATGAGACAGAATTACAGTGGTTAAAAATGTTTAGTAACCTTTGGTACCTGAGTATTCATTGTAACAGTATCCGTTAAATATTATGTGTCTACAGTATGTCGAGCTTAAAAAGTTGATAATGTAAGATTAAGAAACCAAAAATCTAATTTCTTTTTAAACAAATACAGAAAAAGCAAAAAGGAACTTTAACATAAAATTGTACTTTCTTTTATTCAATTAGAGGGACCTGTATAAATTAAAATTTGCCTGGTCTGCCCAGTAATTAATAATTTTGATCCTTTAAAAGAATGTACTAAATTATTAAATAAAATAAAATTACCTAAATGTAAACCTTATTTCTTTTTAATAATCCACAGAAATACACAAACATTGTGGAAATCATCTAAAAGATAGTTAAGATTGCCTTACTTTTCTCAGTGCTATTTCCTATAAAATTTTCATTTTCTATTATTCATAATTGATATATTATTATTTATTTGGTTACCTAACGTTACGTTTCATAAGAAGCACCTAATTTAAATATAAGAAATACTTACCTAAAGTAAAAAATGCCGGGTATGTTACCCTCGGATTTGCAAGACAGAATCATACAACCTCTAGTCATTTTGTTACGATATTATAAGTAACAAACAATAAACACAAAACTAATACGGCGCAAAGGGCACAAACCACAACGAAAATGACGAATGATGAGACGACGACTGTTGATGGTACAGCGCGGATATAGTTTCATACGCGCCGCGCGCGCCGTTGCACCAAAAACGATACTCCGACTCTCATAAAAGTATAATGTGTTGCCTAACTAAACACTGATTTATCAGTGTGTAAGTAGGCAACACATTAAATTTTTTCGTGGAATTTTGTATTGCGCAGAATCGGCGGGGACAACTCTGACAGTTATTTGCATACTGGGCTGGACATTTTTTGATCGAATGGGCCATAGCATTGGGCTTCCATACACCTTTAAACTTCCTTGGAATGAATTCGTTTCGTGGGTCTTCAATATTTTTTTTAATTTTGGATTTTAGCTTTAATTCTGTACCAGTTGGGAGCCTTCGGAATCACGGGTGGAGCTCACAGATTGTGGTCGCACAGATCGTACAAAGCAAAATGGCCCCTGAAGCTTATCTTGGTGTTGTGCCAGACATTGGCCCATCAGAATTCTGTGATAGAATGGTGCAGAGATCACAGGGTACATCACAAATTCCAGGAAACCGACGCCGATCCGCATAACGCCAAGAGAGGTTTCTTTTTCTCGCACATGGGCTGGCTCTTGTGCAAGAAACACCAGGAGGTCAAGAATAAGGGAAAGGGAATCGATATTTCTGATCTCTATGCCGAACCATTATTGAGGTAAGTTAACAAATTACAGTTACTCAATTTTATTTTCTCTTTTAATAAAGCGAACTTACCTTCCTGATTATAGGTGTAGGTAGTAGACAAGTTATGTTGTGGTATTTATAATTTTATTATTAAAAAAATGTCAGATTTTATTTTTAAAACTACTCTAAAATCTTATAAGTAAAAAAGATTTATATATATACAGGGTGTCCCAGAATATGTGGGCAATCCCTCGGAATCTAATAGAAAATCTAAAAATATTATGACAAGTTCCCATAAACTTATTTCCTGCGAGCATTCCCTACGGAGATACAGGTACATAACGGACGACCCTGGAAATAGTTTTTTTTAATAACTTTTAAAATACTGGGCTTAATTAAATATTTTATAAATATGATGGTTACTAGATGAGTCCTCTTAAAATGAACCCATCAAATCATATTTGCCTTATTTAGTTTGCCAGGGACAAACTAGCTCGACACAAAAATAGTAATTTTTATAACACCCTGTGTGATAAAGGCTAAACAATATTATTTTTGGATAGCTTTAACCTTAAACTAAAAAAAAAGGTATTCTTGATTGACATCGATAAAATCAAGTGTTTACGAGAAATAAAATATTATGGTTGGTATTTTTTTACATTATACAGGGTGTTTTCTAATTGTACGTCAATATTTAGGGAAGCAATTTTTGAGTCAATTTTAAAAAGAAAACTTCATATGAACGTATGTCCTAAACGTCTTAACTTTTGAAATACAGGGTGGTAACATTTTCAAAAATAAATCATTTCTTATTAATATCAGTAATACCACTTTAGATATTTATAAAATTTGGCATACATGTTCTATGTATCAAGAAGCATTTTTAAGTGTACCACATTTTTTTTATTTCCACCAGTGGCGGTCGTAGGGAATTTGACCCGCCTATTTTGACAAGTTTTTTTAAGTTTACTGGGGTTATACTGACTTGTAGAAGGGACAAAACTGATGGGAGGATTGGCATAAAGATAATGGGAGATTAGGCACAAAAAGCCCATGAGGCTGCGCTGCCTCCGGTAGTAAATCTGGACGGCCCCCAGGGCAGAAGAAGAACAGTCAAAAAAGGGGCCTCGTTGGATAAGCCTGTACAGGGTGAGTCAACGATAGAGTAAAGTTCATTATTTCATTGGTTTCAAAAGTTATGAGAAAATAGTAAATACAAAAGATGTAAAGATTCTTAGGATGCACAATTTAAAATTATTTTAAAGTATACAGGGTGGCTCAAAAAAGCGTGACGAATTAAACATACATTTTTTTAAATGAAACACCCTATTTTTAAATTTTGTTTTGAATTCCTTTTAAAATTCTTCAACTTTTTTATTAATAATAATGCATACCTAAACCTAATAGTTTTTCCAATATTTCAATTTTTCTAAAAAGAAAATAATTTTCACACTTGCAAAAAAATTACGATAGCGCCATTATTTTTGAAGGTAGATCACTCATATTTGATATTAGCGTTATTCGAAGATGACGTAAAAGGTATATGCAACGGAATTTTAATTAGATGCTACAGGGTGTTCAAAATAAACGAATATATTTGGATCATTTTAAATTGAAAAATCTCGATTTTTTAACTGGCGCACCCTATATATTATTATTTTTTCTGAAAGATCTTACAAAAACCCACAACTTTTATTAAGTATGTCATATACCTATTTTTAATACTTTGCGATTTATTTTAACTTTTCCAATATTTACCCTTCTTTCTGTCTAAGACTATTGCTATAACATTAGTTGGCCATTTTTAAATTTTAAATTCACAGAAAAAGTAAATAATAATAAATACCTATTACTACAAATTAACTTATTTTTAATTATTATTATGGCGCAATAAATGTTCAAAAATATGCCCTTCTACTTGGATACACATGTTTAGTCTTTTTCGTATATTTTCTTGGACGTTCCTTAGCATAAACGGTGTTATTCTCCTGCACGCGTCCCGAATCCTATTTTCCATATCTTCTGGTGTTGTAGGGGATTCACATAAACACGATCTTTAACATATCCCCACAAAAAGAAATCTAGTGGTGTTAAGTCACATGATCGGGGGCCATCCAATGAATCCACCTCTACCGATCCATTTCTGTGGGTAATGATTATTTAAAAATTCTCGAACTTCTCGATAGTAATGCGGAGGAGCTCCATCTTGCTGAAACCACATTTGTTGGATCTCAATGTTATCAAATTCTTGAAGAAGTTGAGGTAAATCATTCTGCAAAAGTTTAAATATCTAGGCCCGTTAACTGTTTCGCGAAAAAATATGGTCCAATAACATTAAAGTGTTTTATTCCACACCACACATTAAGTGACCAATGGTTTTGGTTTTGCACTTCCCGTACCCAGACTGGATTAACTGTTGAATAATAGTGCATGTTATGACGATTAACTGCACCATTACTGCGAAAAGTAGCTTCATCGGAAAACATTATTTTAGGCAAAAATTTGGATCGGCCTCTATTGCTTCATTTATAACGGTGCAGAAGTTTACCCTTTGTTCAAAATCGCGGTCTAGAAGTTCTTGGTGTAGTTCCATGTGGAAGGGATGATATTTGTGTTTTCTAGTGGTGCGGTTAACGGTAGATTGGGATGTATCACATAAGCTAGCTACTTGACGGCTACTGACCTGGGGATTATCTTGAACTTGAAGTAAAATTTCCAATTCTTTTTCCTCATTGGTAGCATTCCGGTTTACCACTTTCCGTTTTTCATATTCAATACTACCACTAGCATTAAACCGTTCCATTAAACACTGAAGAGATTGCCTAGTTGGTACACGTCTATTAGGGTACTTCGCCTTGTAAAGTCTTACTGCCAACAAAGTATTTCTTTGCGCCTCACCCAGTATATAAATCATATCAATTAATTCAGCTTTAGGAAAATCCATACTTATTTTTTTTTAATTTACTGACACCACAATAAATTTTATGAATTTATTTACTCAGATGTCAGGTTAAAATTTGACAATGTCATTTTGTCATGGCCAACTAATGTTATAGCAATAGTCTTAGACAGAAAGAAGGGTAAATATTGGAAAAGTTAAAATAAATCGCAAAGTATTAAAAATAGGTATATGACATACTTAATAAAAGTTGTGGGTTTTTGTAAGATCTTTCAGAAAAAATAATAATATATATGGTGCGCCATTTAAAAAAATCGAGATTTTTCAATTTAAAATGATCCAAATATATTCGTTTATTTTGAACACCCTGTAGCATCTAATTAAAATTCCGTTGCATATACCTTTTACGTCACCTTCGAATAACGCTAATATCAAATATGAGTGATCTACCTTCAAAAATAATGGCGCTATCGTAATTTTTTTGCAAGTGTGAAAATTATTTTCTTTTTAGAAAAATTGAAATATTGGAAAAACTATTAGGTTTAGGTATGCATTATTATTAATAAAAAAGTTGAAGAATTTTAAAAGGAATTCAAAACAAAATTTAAAAATAGGGTGTTTCATTTAAAAAAATGTATGTTTTATTCGTCACGCTTTTTTGAGCCACCCTGTATACTTTAAAATAATTTTAAATTGTGCATCCTAAGAATCTTTACATCTTTTGTATTTACTATTTTCTCATAACTTTTGAAACCAATGAAATAATGAACTTTACTCTATCGTTGACTCACCCTGTACCTATTAGAGTGACGTTTTATCAGTCTTGAATAATAATAATAATAAACGTCTTTTATTGAAAATTAGTTATCTTTACAATATTAAGAAAAACATATAGTTGTAAGCATTTTGGTGCCAGCACTAGGCGAAATTTAGCTCTAAGTACAAGATACCAGCTATTCTTACATTTAACCCAGTGCCAACACCATATATTACACAAAAAAAAAACTGACTAATACAAAAGTTAATAATTAATGTTTAACCTATAAATATATAATTTAAATGTAGCTTTTTTCATAAAGTAACCATTTAACAAAAGAAGACAATACACATTAAAACTTAAACATAATAGAAAAAGATGTAAAATCCTTAAAATAAAAATACGAACACTGACATCGGCACACTAAATACGAAGAAGCATATCTCTGTACTTTTTTTAAAGGTTTTATTACACCAGGATTTTATATCTTGAGTAAAGCTATTATACATTATAGCTGCTTGGTAAGAGAAGCACCTTTCAAAAGTAGTCGTGTTGTGCTTTGGGATGGACAACATATTATTGAACCTGGTATTAAGGACATGGGTCTCACTTCTAAAATGCAGCGTTTCCCTTAAATAGGGAGGTCTTCCTGTGGCCATGATTGTTCTGACAAAACTGGCAAAATGTAATTTTCTCCTATTGGCCATGTTCAGCCATCCCAGCTCGGCCATTTTAGTTGATACGTGATCAAACCTACGGAGACCAAAAACAAAACGGCAGCAACAGTTTTGAACTTTTTGAATTCGTTCTTGATTTCTTAGATCCAGAAATGGGCCATAGACAAAATCACAATAATTAAAAAAGGACAACACCAGAGCCTCCGCCAAAAGTATTCTAAGTTTTCTGGACAACAACACACGATTACTGTATAACAATTTTAGGTTCATAAAAGATTTTTGCAGCAAACCAGTAACGTGAGTGTCAAATGTTAACTCAGAATCCAAATATAATCCCAAGGATCTTACAGAATTCTTTACAGGCAAAAGGCTGCCATTAATCTTTACTTGCATGGACTCATCAACTCTGCATGTCTTTCTACCCTTAAAGTAAGTTATTGAGCACTTCTTTACGTGCTTTGATGACACGTTTGCTAAAGCATCTAAATCCGCGTTAACCCTATATTCCGCTATATGGTGTTCGTAGGGCAAAAAGCTAAACATGAGCTGAGTGTCATCTGCATACATCTGACTAGTGCAATACTCAATGTAGTTTGATAGATCAGCCGTATAAAGAATGAAAAGTAGAGGCCCAAGTATTGACCCCTGTGGGACCCCGGAAGTAACATGGCCCATTCCTGACTATTCGCCATCAAGCACTACACACTGCCGACGCTCGGTCAAGTAGTTCCGTATAAAACAAACAGTCTCAGCAGAAAACCCATAATAGCGAAGCTTTAATTAGTAAATTAACAAAAAAATTAGTATCTTGTTCATTCCCCTGGCAGATATTTTAAAGACTTTTTTTTTCAGATTACAGCACAAATATTTCATGATACTTATGCCCATCGGATGTTTCCTCCTTCCAACTATCGTGCCCATGCTTCTCTGGAACGAAACCTTCATGAACGCGTACTGCCTCAATATTTTGCGATACGTCTTGTGTCTACACGGAACCTGGTTGGTCAATTCGGCTGCGCACATGTGGGGTGCCAAACCTTACGACAAGTAAGTTATTTGTTTATTTTCTTAGAATAACAAACTTAAACTTCTTTTTTTCTAAATTTTAGATTTATTAACGCCACTGAGAACTTCTTCGTCTCCTTCTTCGCCATCGGCGAAGGATGGCACAACTACCACCACACCTTCCCGTGGGACTACAAAGCGGCCGAATTTGGCAGAGTAAACTTGTCGTTGAAAATCATCAACCTCTTTTCGAAAATCGGCTGGGCTTACGATCTGAAAACCGTCTCCCCGGAAATGATCAAGAAAAGGGTGAACCGTACCGGAGATGGAAGTCACGAGATCTGGGGATGGGGAGATAAGGATCAATCTCCCGAAGACTACAAAGACGCTATAATTTATAATAAGAGAGATGACTAGAAAAAAATAAAAGTATTATTATTTATTTTTCGAAGAATAGTTTTATTTTGTTATACTAAATGTGTAGAAAACAAAGAATTTAGTTGGTGAAACTTGGGAATAATCATAGTGTACTGTTGTTAACTTCTTAATATATCGAGCTTTAGTTGTAAGTTCTCTGTGTTATGCATGTTTTTATTTATTAATGTAATATTGCTTTAATTTATTAGCTAAAAACCCAAATAATTTCTCTGAATGACTTAACTGCCACTCTTTCTCAAGTTTTAGTAACTCACTCTCAAGTATTAGCTTAAGTCAAGGAAACTACTCTAAAATAAACTTGTTAAGCCCAAATAAATGTTGCTAATTCAGCATTATATTTTTGTATTTTGTAAGTCCCATCAATTTTTCCTTCCTTTACGACTTCGACCAACTTACTTAAAAATTTAAATCATTTTAATGATTGGATAAGTGGAAATTATTTTCAAGTTTCTGAAATGGCCGCTAGGGGGCGTAACTGCAATCTTGAATCTAAAAAAGTGATGTTTCTGTGAATTTTGCTACATTAACCTAACAAAAAAATACCTGATTTTTAAAGACGAAGATAATTTGAACCTTTTTTGTTTAACAATTTTTGCTGTATCTCTAAAAATAAAGTGGTGGGGGTATTTAAAGGTTTCCGTAAAAAACACCCTGTATCTTCGAAACGGCTGAGCCGATTTTAACAAACTTGGGCTAGTTAAAAAGAGCTATTCTTAGGCTATAAATGTTATATTATTTGAAGTTTTATTAGTTTCACATGTCGCCGCTAGAGGGCTTTTTTCGTCATTCCGACAGAAAAGGTTAATTTTTGTTGAATTGATTTTTTTTTTTAACGAAAAAGTAGCTAAATGATGTCTGGACAACCTCGCAAAAACCGAATCTCAATATCTTGTTCCTAACCTACAATTTAGGCCGAAGAAAATTTTATACGGAAATTCCTTAAATTTTTTTTAAAACTAATTTTATCGCCTCAGCCGTTTCGAATATACAGGGTGTTTTTTTACGAAAACCTTTGAATCCCCCCCCACCACTTTATTTTTAGAGATACAGCAAAAATTGTCAAACAAAAAAGGTTGAAATTATCCTCGACTTGTACTTGTACTTGCAAATTGGGGGTTGTTATACCCTCGGATGGCTTCGCTCAGGCATTCGCCAGCTCGCCCTCACCCTCCAAAGCTTAGCAAGAGGCGGAGCAACCCTTCCGCATTGGTTACACCCCCGTTAAAGCGGGTTAAGAGCGGGGCTAGACATATTTCTTAGGAACTCCGATGTAGTCCATGGCACAATGAATACAAGGTAGGATCTTGCGCATGACGTTTGTCACGTGATAGCCGGGTTATTACGTAGTAATGTGACTAAAAGGATTTTTTCGCGACATACCGTTTTTACCGAACTCAAGGACTGGAATTAACGCAACGCCGGTTTGTAGGCAAGGTGTTTGATATAGTGATCTGTTTGTTTTTGTTTTGGAAAAACGTAAACAAATTGCCAAATCTCAAAACAAAATGGGTTTTTTGTTTTTGTGTTAATATAGGCAACATCAATTTGAATATAAACATTTATTAACATGACAGTTCCAAGCACCGGTAACAAGGTTGATTTGGACAGCTGCTGCATTCGTTTAATAAAAAATTATAGTAAATCAGGTGTTATACGGCGCTTTGATGTCATTTTATCTCTTTCTAGTTATTATTCAATAACACGTTCTGTAAACTGACTTGATCAACAGCAATCGAATTAAGCATCTAAAGTAAATGTCATATCTGTCTGTCACTTCAGATAATAAACAAAAATAGTTTTCCGGCTTTAAACATATTTTTTAACAATAAAGAATCATCGGTTTATAAAAATGTAAATTATGGTGCAATACCATAAACATTTAAGAAGTTATTATTTTCGGAGTGTTGTTATTCAGTGTGTTTCATCAATGTTGCCGGTGCAGTGTGTTTACAAGAACTATCCCTCCTTGCCCCCTGAATATATTAATGCCAAACAAGATTTGTTTACTTTATTTCTATTCAAGAATTCGTTGATTCTAACCGTGCTTAACCCGCATATCCTCACAAAAACGAAACGGTTTACGTATGTCACGCGTGTGTCAATTTACCTATTAATCGTTTAATACGCTTTTTGAGTTTAAATCCAAATGTAAGGTCTTTAGAGAGTCAAGTAATAAGTCAAAAAAATAAGATAAAAACCAAACTTTCCATTCAATAAGATATTAGCTGTTTCCAAGTCAACTTTAACAAGTAAATCTTTTCCTCTGATTTAAATATAATTGTACCTATTCATTCATTAGGAAGTTAACTAATTAAATCGAAAAATTTGCAATCCAAATAGTCGTTAAACCATAGAAAAAAGACATCACACCAAAACAATGAAAAAGCCGCGAATCCTCCATTATTTTAATTTGATAGTTGACATAACAATTGAAATGACGTAATATGCCGTCATAACATCTTCTCCTACGTTACCGGTTCTCGCCAAAATTTGTTTTAAATTAAGTTGAAGCCGTATGTTTATAGTGGTATTTTTATTAATTTGTTTAGCGTTTTATTTGCTTTTCGGTAGTTTTGTGACTCTAAAACTAGTTGAAGTTTAAGATAATTTGTTATATTTAAAGCCCATATCTTTAAAATAAGCCTTTATTTAAAATGGCAAAAAATTCACAAAGATTGCAGGTTTTTGGGCACAAGTCACTTTTACGTCATTGCGCAAAGCAAACCCGGATTTTGGATCGCTGGGATCCTCCCTTTGTTTTCCATGGATGTAGTCCTTTTTCGAAACCGTATCGAAGCCCGACTATTTCAATTAAGAAAGCTATTCAAAGGCAATTCAGTTGTCGAGAAATGCAACAACAAAATCAGATATAAGCGGTTTTCAGTTTCTTCTTTGTCTTCAGAGCATGTGCTCTATACCGCCAGGTCAACGTCCCATGTGAATCCAAAGAAGCTTTATAGGAATCATCCAGACTTCGAAACTACACTTCACCACACTCTGAATGGCAGGGTGAGTTTTTCCGATCCCCGAGGAAATACAGTGATACGGCTCCTTCTACCCTACCGGAAAAAACTTGTAGTTTTTTTTATCGACGCACCTCACTGTCGGAGGTCAAACAGAAACTGATCCTCGACTTTAAAAATCAGGTATTTTTTTGTTAGGTTAATGTAGCAAAATTCACATAAACATCACTTTTTAGATTCAAGATTCGAACGTAACGAGCTCATTATGGGTTGGGATCATCTATTATTGTATGAGTTACATAAAATATTTTTTTAGCGATCGTATTGTTATTAGATTTGGAAATTCAAATTTTTCTTAAATTTTTTTGGGATGAATTTTGGTTGTAGGTCAGCAACCTGACAAATTAATGTCAATATTGACATTCGATATGTTAAGTACAAAATCCACTCTTTATGACATTACCGCGTTGAACCCGTTTATCTGACTATTTCTTTTTAACCTTTGCTAAAGAACAAAGCGAGAGGATACGCGGTAAGTTTAACGGTTAGTTCGCGAAAAAAATGTTTAAAGTTTTTGCTTTGTGTAGGCTTAGGTTGCCTATACTAAAATCGTTTATTAATGGAAAGGTATGCATTAATAGGCATTTTTTAGGAATGATTGTGTATAGAGTGTACAACTAAGAAAGGATGCCGGCTGTATCTCAGAAATATTTATCGCACAGCGTTTGTAGGCAAAAAGATAGTCGTTAGTAAAAGTGGTCAAGAGAAATAGCTGGAAATTATTTTTAAGTTTCTGAAATGGCCGCTAGGGGGCTTAACTGCAATCTTGAATCTAAAAAAGTGATTTTTCTGAGAATTTTGCTATATTAACCTAACAAAAAAATACCTGATTTTTAAAGTCAAGGATCTGAACCTTTTTTGTTTGACAATTTTTGCTATATCCTAAATATAATCTGGTGAGGGGTATTCAAAGGTTTCCATAAAACACACCCTGTATCTTCAAAACGGCTGAGCCGATTTTAACAAACTTGGGCTTGTTAAAAAGAGCTATTCTTGGGCTATAAGTCTTAAACTATTTGAAGAGATCACAACGCTGCTAGATGGTTTTTTCGAAACTCTGACAGAAATTGTTAATTTTCTCAAAAAAAAAATGCATTGGTATAATTTTTCATGAAAAAGTAGCTATCAATACCTAAACAGCTTGCGAAAACGCATCCGATATCTTGTTATTTACCTAATAATTAGACCAAAGAAAATTTTATACGTCAATATCTCAAAAACTATACAAGCTACAAGAAATTTTATTAAACATAAATTGTGTATTTTTACAAAACCTTTAATTTATGTTAAATAATATTTTCATCTAAATGCAGTACTTTACGAGTTATAATCAAAAAAGCGAATTCTAGGGGTATACCTTGAAAAAATCCTGAAAATTCATTTTTGGATTATAACTCGTAAAGTATTGCATTTAGACGAAAAGATTATATAACCTAAATTAAAAGTTTTGTAAAAAGACATAATTTTTATTATATAATATTTTTTGTAGCTTTTATAGTTTTTGAGATATTGACGTATAAAATTTTCTTTGGCCTAAATTTTAGGTAAGGAACAGGATATCGAGATAGGGTTTTCGCGAGCTTGTTTAGGCATTATTTAGCTACTTTTTTATAAAAAAAAATTATATTAATGCATTTAATTTTGTTGAAAAAATTGCCCATTTATGTCGGAATATCGAAAAAAGCCCTCTAGCGGCGACACGTGAAACTAACAAAACTTTAAATATTATAACATTCATAGCCCAAGAAAAGCTCTTGTCAACTAGCCTAAGCTTGTTAAAATCGGCTCAGCCGTTTCGAAGATACTGGGTGAGTTTTGATAAAGAGATTACGATTATCATTATATTTAATTAAATATTTGTTATCTTGAGGCCTCTATCGGTCTTTAAAGTTTCTAAAATTGGCCATTTTAGGGGTTCCTAACATTAACTCTAAATAAATCATACACACTTTTGAGCAACGGCTACGCAAGAGGTATCAAAAGTGGCGTTTTGATACAGAGATTGCGATTATTATTAAATTAAATTAAATATTTGTCATCTTGAGGCCTCTACCGGTCCTTGAAAATGGGAATTGAACTTTTGGAAACTGACTTTTAGAAAAATAAAAATGCCGGTAGAGCCCTCAAGATATTTATTTATCTTTTTTTTAATTATTTTTATGGTATCCTACAACTTATAACGCAACTTTTAAGGGGTCTTGTGTAGCGAAATTTGAAAATAAAATATTACGGGACACCCTATTGTACACCCTGTACCAAGTTTATATCTAATCATGGGCGTATTAAAGAGAAGGCAGGGAGGGGTAGCTGCCCCCTTTGTTCGATCATCAAAAGCTTGAAAATTGTTTAGAAGTGTCAAATCTGGATTTTAAAATATTTTCGGTTAAAAATACATGTTGAGAATATTAACTTGATAAAATTAAGAAAAAATTCAAAATTTCCTCTGAAATGGCAATGATAATCTAAACATAAAAAAATATTATTAAAAAGTCTTGACTGCTTGACGATTTAAACTCGGTCACTTTAGATTCAGGTCCCAAAATCAAAGGCTACCAAGGTTAGCATTCATATGCTATGCATTATATACCTAAGTCTGAATACCCCGATGTATCTAATACTTAGAAATAATCGATAATCTCTCGTTGGATTCCTCGCCTGAAAATTTTCCAAAGAATGGGACCAAATCGGTCCTGGTCCTGGGGATAGCAAACTGAGTTTGCTTTGTCCTATTGACCCCTATAAAAAAAAAAAATTCAAAAAACTGATCTACTTTTCGGTGGCAAGTCGGCCACCGTTATCAAGATGATCTTAAATAAAAATAAAATAAATTTTCAATTTGTAAAAATTTGGAAAATTTAAATTTTGAATTTAGGTTTTTGATTAATTTATATTGGGGTCCTAAAAAGAATGATTATAGGCTTAAAGGGGGTGTTTTAGAGGAAATGAAATATTCAGGTAATTATGGGGAAAAAATAAATACTTCATACAAATTGCAAAAATAACCTTCTTTTTCGTACAGGACGTTAAATTTTATTTAATTTTCCTTTTTTTTTTTAATAAACTATTATATGTAAAAATTGGTATCCGGAGTTTTTTGGTATGACGGATTCTAATCTATACGGCTCTTACTTAGTGGGGGAGCCACCTACATGTCTTTTTACTATTTTGAACAATCAAATTTTTTGGTACGGCCCTGTATTACGTTTTGGAAATTAAATAATTGTATTGTCATTTTTACGTAAAAAGGTATACTTGTAAAAGTTGATATGAGCAACCGTTTTCGAGATAGTTGAATTTTAAAAAAATTACGACGCATCTAATTTTATTATAGCAAAATTTAAAAAAATAAATAAAACATAATGTATAATTTAACAATATGTATTTGAATTTTTAATAAAATTATTGTTCGTGAATTATGTTTGACAAAACATAAGCTAGGTTTTAAAATTTTTAAAAATTCCACCATTTACTTCTAAGCACATGTCAGCTCTGTGGTGAACACCCTGTATCTCGGAAACGAAGGCCTTGCAAACCCATTAGTTTTTCGATAGGGTTATAATTAGAAAAATGTTTGTTTTTTAATTCTGCATCTAACGACCAAAATATAGGCCTTATTTAAAATAAAAAATAAAGGTTTTTAAATTTGAAGAGTTTGACACTAAATTTGAACCCTGTACAGTTCAATTAACCAAACATGACCTAAGCGACGGGATATTACGTTAAGTACTTAATAAGTTCCTTGTTTAATTCTATTAATCAAGCACTTTTGGGTATTTTTATTCATTTTTAAATTTAATGGTGCAAACAGTTTAATTTTATATTTTTTTTTTCTTGAAATTACGGGAACCGATGACAAAATTTTAGAGAAAGATAGATGACTACAAGAGGGTACCCAAATATAGAAAAAAAACACAGTGTTCCATTTAAAAAAAAATGCACCATCGTGAGTCACACTTTTGGACATCCTGTATAACCAAAATTATTTTCCCAAAATGCACCGTGGGTTAGAAAGTCTGCAAAATATGAAAATTTTAAATAATAATAAATGAGCTACATAAGACGGTAGGTGAGCTAGGGCCCTGTATAATATATATATATATATATATATATATATATATATATATATATATATATATATATATATATATATATATATATATATATATATATATATATATATATATATATATATATATATATATATATATATATTTTATATATATATGTATTTTAAAAAATAGGAAAGTTCTCCCGGGGTCGGAAAGATAGAACTAGCTCTTTTAAGACAGTTAAATTAAGACAACCTGTTTTCTTTGTTGATCACTATGCCACTCTCTCCCTAGACGCGTTTCGCCTGCCTTACAGGACTTGTCAATAGGGCTGTAACGAATGTTTAGTGAACAACAGAGATACCAAGCGTCTACTTAAAAGACAAACATCGTTGCCTTGCAGTAAGATATAACAATCTTACTTTCGATGCCGTACTGAAAACACATTTAGCAGAATCGACGGGTTTTACCAGAGTGGATAATTAAATATGTGTAAAAATAGGAAAAGTTCCCTACTGTCTCTGTATATACGATAGAACGTAACTCCGTTATAAGACAGTTAAAAGCAGACAATATATGTTTTGAATTTAAACTAACACCCACGAAATGTTTTGAAGTGAGCAAACACCTTGTGAGCACTTAAAAGATGCAGCCAATCTTCCTTGAATATACAGGATCTTCACACTAAATTCACTAAATCTTGGGAGCAGCTGATATATGTGGTTTCTGTTGTCTGTAGAGAGCAGCACTGCGCAGATAGAATTTTTGTAACAGTTGTTATATATAATAATACGTAATTTTCTATCTAATACTACCAAAATGTCATTTTCGAAATAAAAAGGCAAAGTTTGTCAAACATTTTAAATAATTAAATAAAAAGTGCCTGGCGCTTATTACCCACATGGACTTTTATGCAGGAAACAATCGGAAAAATAGATGTAAAATTTTCGGATGATTTTTTGTTGTAGCAAATAAAAAGTGTTGTTTATATTTATTAAGCTTAATTGTATCAATTATACGTACGTATAATTGATACAATGTATTTTTGGGGATCATACTTCGAGACTTTTTTATTGATGGAACCGATTTTTGGGAAATAAATGTTTACTTGCCCGGGGTTTAAAAATTATAAAACAGAATAAAAATACACGTTAGCAGGAAGTACAGTATTGGCCCAACAGTTAATTTAAAGTTTAAAATGATTAATTTAAAACGGTGTTTATGGAATGTTGTTTTAAATCTGTTTCACGCCCATCTCTTGAATATAAAACTATTTTTATATCTAAAGAAAAAGCCGAATTTCTTAAAAAAACAGTATTCTGCCAATTTTTATCTTGATTCTTGTATTAATGTGCCTTTTCCAACACTTCCTCCTAAAATGATCCTTGTCAAATGTCCAAAATCAAATTAAATTTAAGGTCCGGCAGACCCAGCGTACCTTTTTTTCTCCTAATACCAAGGACTGAAGGACATACCACCAGTTGTCGTAAAATTTGTACCCCATAATCGTGTTCGCTGTCACGAAAAAAGGGTAACAGGGTTCTGTAAAAATTTCTTTATATAGATCCCAGGAGAATCAAGAGTAGAATTAGTGGTAAATTATTTGGTAAAGAGTTCGGTCTTTTCCTTAGAGAAAGACATACTTTTATTGTCAAAGAAAGAAATTATATTATTATACTGAAAAGGTTTTACTGATATGTATTTTTTGCAATGTATCAAAAACATCGTGCGTTATATAAATACATCCAAAAAAAATTACTAAAAATTTTTATATGTGCTTTTTTTTCTTCAATTTTACAGTTTGATTAGCTTTTTATTATTATGTTTTTTTAATAATATGGCAATACAAGAAATTTTTGTTAAAAAAATTCCGTTTTTCTTTCTTCTGGGGCTAGGCGCTGTGAACGAAGATTCCTACATCCCGGCGTTTTTCCGTTCTGAAATGACAAGACAAGAAATTAATCCACTGGTTAGCTCTTTCATCTGACATCATCGATTGACAAAAACAGCGATTTTTTTAAAAACTGGTTTTGAAACCCCAAAGGGAATTTTAAACAAGGTTTTCCCTAAAAAAAATTAATTTTTAATTTTAAAAAGTTATTCCATATAGTTAACAAAAAGAAGGTGATTTAAAGGAGTAAGTATTTTACTTTATTTTTGCGTAAATAAAACCAAGTTTCCTAGTCAGCAGCTCGAGTTTTACAGTTTACAATCAGTATAATAGGAGACAGGCAAGTAAAATTAATATGCCATAGCAAAATGAATCACTCGAGAGCGCTAATAGTAGTAGCCGCAAATGATGAAAACATAGTTTAATGTAGTGCGATGAGTCGCGATCGCGATAGCGCTTTTAAATCGCCGTTATTTAAAAATCGCGATCGCCGATAACGGCGTTATACAAATATCGCTATTTAGCTCATGCCTATTCCCTACTGTCTCGGTATATACCATAGAACGTAACTCCGTTTTAAGACAGTTAAAAGCAGACAACCTGTTTTCTTTGTTGTTTGGACTACGATTATATAAACTCAAGGTAGGATCTTACGCATGACGTTTGTCACGTGATAGCCGGGTTATTACGTAGTAATGTAACTAAAAGGATTTTTTCGCGACATACCGTTTTTACCGAACTCAAGGATAGAATTAACGCAACGCCAGTTTGTGGAAAGGGGATTGTGACCTGTTTGTTTTTTTTTTGGGAAAAACGTAAACAAATTGCCAAATCTCAAAAACCAAAATCAGGAAGTTACCGAAAATGTAATAAAATTATTCAAAAATGTTGGTTTTTGGGAAATAGGCAACACAATTTGAAAAAAAATTTTATTAACATGACATTTCCCAAAGCACCGGTAACAAGGTTGATTTGGACAGCTGCTGCATTCGTTTAAAAAAAAATTATATTAAATCAGGTAACGGTATACGGCACTTCGATGTATTTTTTCTCTTTCTAGTAGGTTGTTTATTCAATAACACGTTCTGTAAACTGACTTGATCAACAGCAATCGAATTAAGCATCTAAAGTAAATTTCATATCTGTCTGTCACTTAGATAATAAACAAAAATAGTTTCCCCGGGTTTAAAAAAATTTTTTAACAATAAAGAATCATCGGGTTTTTAAAAAAGTAAATTATGGTGAAAACCAAAACATTTAAAAAGTTATTATTTCCGGAGTTTTTATTCATTGTTTCATCAATGTTGCCGGTGCAGTGTTTACAAGAACTATCCCTCCCCCCCCTGAATATTTAAAGCCAAACAAGATTTGTTTTCATTTCTTTTTAAAATTCTTGATTCTTTGTCTTAAGCATATCCCCACAAAAACGAAACGGTTTACGTATTCACCCTTGGGAATTTACCTATTAATCGTTTAATACGCTTTTTGAGTTTAAAACCAAATGTAAGGTCTTTAGAGAGTCAAGTAATAAGTCAAAAGATAAGATAAAAACCAATCTTTCCATTCAATAAGATATTATTTTCCCAAATCAACTTTTAAAAAGTAAATTTTTCCTCTATGATTTAAATATAATTTATTATTCATTAGGAAATTAATAATTAAAACGAAAACTTTTAATCCCAAAAAGTCGTTAAACCATAAAAAAAAAATCCGGACCAAAACAATGGAAAAAGCGAATCCTCCATTATTTTAATTTGATACTTGACATAACAATTGAAATGACGTAATATGCCATCATAACACCCTCCTACGTTACCGGTTCTCGCCAAAAAATTTTTTTTAAATTGAGTTGGCCTATGTTTAAAGTGGTATTTTTATTAATTTGTTTAGCGTTTTCTTTGCTTTTTGGAGTTTTTGACTCTAAAATAGTTGAAGTTTGATAATTTGTTATATTAAAAGATATTTTAAAATAACCTAATATTTAAAAATGGCAAAAAATTCACAAAGATTGCAGGCTTTCTATTTAAATTTTGGCACGAAGTCACATTGCTACGTCATTGCGCAAAGCGAACCGATTTTGGATCGCTGGTGATCCTACCTTGTATTCATTGTGCCATGATATAAACTATATGAGATACAAAAAATTTCATAAAACAAAAAAGGAGCTTCTCAAATTGTCTATATAAAAAGTTATATAATCATTTTTGATAAGATAAGTATTAAAGGAGATATAAACGAAAATATAATTTTGACAAAAACATTTCAATCCAAAATAGGATTTTTTTTTCAATTAATGTGATTTGATTTTTTTTTATATTAAATCATTTACTTTATTCATTTTAATCTCAAATCACTTAAAATTAACAAAAAAGATATAAAAATTAAAAAATAATAATTTTTAATTTTTTTTCAGCGGTATACCTTGGAAAAATCCTGAAAAATTTAATTACAACTTGAAAAATATTGCATTTAGACAAAAAGGTTATGTAACTTAAATTAAAGGTCTTGTTAAAATACATAGTTTATGTCGAATAAAGTTTTGTGTATATTTTATAGTTTTTAAAATATTGACGTTTTATATTTAAAAAAATATCTGAACTTACGCCTTTTCTCGATTTTTTGTTGTTTGACCCTCAATTTCGACTTTAAATTCGTGTTCAGCGAAATAAGATAAGATAAGATAATTTATTAATGCCAATATACAATTTGTATTTCACAGGTCATAAGGTGACACCTTGTCTAGTTAATTACAGTCTCTAAAATTAAATTTAAACAACAATACATTCTAAAATCATGGCTAATTACGCTTATAGAAACATTTCTCATCACAGCTAAATTTACAGTTACAAGACAAATACGCAACTATTAGACTTTAAAACATAAAATGCGCATTTACATTTCACTAATTTAATTTTTTTCTTGAATTTTTTACTGGCAATTTCTCATTTCCAATGGGACCTTTATTGAACAGTTTCGCTGCAGCAAATTCTGGCCTCCTTTGGCTCTTACCCACACGACAGTTTGGCAGTAATAAATTACTCCATGTCGGGTTTTTATATGTTGTGTGTTATTATGGGATTAAATAATGTTCTCTTTTTTTTATATATAAAAAACCCTTTCTAAAATTAAGACATAAAAGAGTTAAAATTCAAGTTTTAAAGGGGGCCTTTTCAGTTCGGGTCCAAGAACCGTCCCCTGAAATTAAAACCCAAACTCTCTTAAAATGGAATTTTTTAAAGGTCGGCAATGCCTGCACCCCCCACCCAATTTAAGGGCGAGGAAACCATAAGGAAAGGGGTCACCTTTCTTAAAAATTGTATTACTACTGCCCTTTTTAGTGCAGAGGGAAAAATATTGTATTTGAATCACAGATTTATTAGCTTAGTGAGCGGTATAATGATAAGGTTTTTTATTGTTTTTATAAGTTTTACTGAAAGACCATAGATGTCAGTACTATTTTTATTCTTGAGATTGTCAATAATATCTCTGACTGAATTGAAACTCACCTCTGGAAAAGATAATTCAACATCAGGGGTCACCATCGCCTCCATGAATGACAGTGGTTCAGCCTGAGAATCAGGCATGTACCTAATAATCTTATGTGCAGCCCGAGAAAAATAATTATTAAAATTATCCGATGACAGTTTTTTACTTTTGTTTTTTACTTCCGATTTACCTTTACGGCTTTTAATAATTTTCCACATAGATCTTATGGGATTCCTTGATAGATAAATTTATCATTTGCTTGTTTTTTGTTGTCTTTTATAGCTTGTTTATAAACTTGTGTAAAATTTTTATATGTCAGGTTATTTCCCGGTGAATTATACTGTTTGCACAATTCTCCAAGGAAGCTCAGGTGATCCCTCATGTTTCTTAGTGTGTTGTTGAATCACGGTGTTTCATGTGGCCTATCCTCTACGTCAGAAAAATCTTAGTCCGACACCCACCACTTTTTCTTTGTGGACCTCTGTTATGCTTTATAAATACTTCTTGAGTTGTTAATAAAATTGTGGTTTTATGCATGTTGATGTAGAACACCAGAATACTGGGGCAGAGCCTTAAAAAAAACATTCATGAAGTGAAAATTTAAACCAGATCTTTGTCGATTAATTCGGCTCTGTTAATATATGCATTAATTTTTTTGATTACCAAATTAATTGATATAAATAAAAGAAATTGCGTATTTAATAAGGAAACCTTTTGTATCCGTATAAATATACATATGGATGACCTTGTAAGCACACAATAAAGTCATTAATAAACCTTTGTCAATCTTGCAAACGCATTTAAAGTGTAAAAAAAATATAACAACTTTTGGTGACTCCAAGAACTGAAATTATGTAAGTTTTTATATATTTCTAGTCTATAGTTCTTACAATTTATGTATGTGTTAGCATCAGACCCTGAAATCCGTCATTTCCTGAAATGACTAGTCAGTAGGTACTGGTATTGCCGGCAGACGCGTTAATCCCTATTTGAGTAACAAGACATAAACATTCAGTGACTCTCTGTAATGCCTAGGCAAACAGATTGAGGCATTACAGAAAATTACTGAATAAAGTTACACTGTAATAGTAATATATTACGCTCTTTGCTGGCAATACATGTACTGACTAGTCATTTCAGGAAATGATGAATTTCGGGTGACGCCGACATATACAGGGTATCCGAGAATATGTGGGCAATCTTTTGGAATCCAATAGAAAACCCAAAAATATTATGACAAACTTTTTTCCCACGAGCCTTCCCTACGGAGATACAGGTACAGGGTTTTCCCGTATAATTGCGCACCCCTTTAAAATCTTTATTTTTATAGATAGAAGAAAATAGTTTATATGAAAGTTGCAGGATTTTTCATGAAGATTTTCATGGTGTAAGATAGAAAAACAAATGATGATCGGAAAATTAACAAATCACTATCAACTTCGTTATTTTAAATGGAACACCCTGTATATGATTGAAAATTCAAATTCTGCTAATCTTTCTCTTTTCAAATATATATAACTTATCTATGTTCGGATAAACGAGTTGCAAGTTATTTGAATTTAAAATCTGTTCTTATAAGCCATAGTTAGCCATGGATACAACCCGGACGGGAGACTCGTAGGAAAAAGTTTATAAGAACTTGTCATAATATTTTTAGGTTTTCTATTAAATTCCGAGAGATTGCTAACATATTCTGGGACACCCTGTATAAACAAAGTAAAAATCTGTATAGTCGATCTTCTGTAGAGAAACAATGCCGCCCAATTCAAAAGAAGTTTACTCGGAAAACCAAGTATACACGGGAGTTCTCGATGAACAAGATGTCGTTTTTACCGAAAAACTTCCCAAAGAAACTTTTGACATACGACCACGGACTTACGATATAGTGTGGAGAAATGTGTTTCTGTACGGTCTTATACATGTCCTTGGCATTTATGGAATTTATGTTGCTTTTACTAGTGCCAAATTGGTAACGACGCTTTATGGTAAGTCATAAATCCACTTATAAATAATTTGTACATTAACTTTTTATATACTAAGTGACAGAAAATAAAACACCCAGAACTATACTAAGTGACATGGAAATCCGAACACCCAGTTTAAATGGTTTTATTTTAATAAAATTTGGTGAATTTATTTATCTTACTGAAAATAACAATTGATGGAATTTGCAGCCTTATCGGTCTGAGATTTCGGTTTTTATACTGCTTTTTTTAAAATTCACTAACAATCTAAAAATTAATATTGCAGCCGCAGTAAAGATCCAAATTTGGCGGATTTTGGTTCTTGACATTCTTTACGATTGGTTACGATGCGTAGAGTACGGAGACCTGTACGATTTCGTCAACTTAGTGAGTTTGAGAGGGGCCGTATAGTGGGACTTCGGGAAGCTGGACTTTCTTTTCGGGAAATTGCAGTTAGAGTGCAAAGAAGTGTAGACACTTTGGTTAGGTGTTGTCAGGCATGGCTTCAAGAAGGCCGTTCGCGAAGAGCAAGGGGCACTGGACGCCGCCGTAGAACAACAGACCGTGAAGATCGTCGCCTAAGATTATTGGCTTTAAGGGACCATTTCTCCACTACCAGGTCCATTGCAGACCTATTGGCATGCGAACTGTTTACCGACGAATGAGAAGTTTTGGCCTGTTTTCATACCGACCACACTGGGTCCTCCCTTTAACTCCAGAATACCGACGTAATCGCCTTGAGTGGTACAGAGAACGGTCACTCTGGGATCAGGAATGGAACAGTATTGTCTTTAGTGACGAGTCTCGATTTTGTTTAGGCATGCACGATGGTCGAGCCAGGGTTAGAAGGCGACGTGGTGAAAGGAGGAATCCACAGTTTTTTGTTGAAAGACATGTTCATCACACTGTTGGAGTTATGGTTTGGGGTGCTATAGCTTATGGTTTCAGGTCACATCTAATCTTCATCAAAGGTAACATGACCGCGCAGCGTTATATCCAAGAAGTTCTAGAACCCCATCTTTTACCATATCTTGACACCCTGGCAAATCCAACTTTCCAACAAGATAATGCCCGACCACATGTTGCAAGAGTCACAATGGACTTCTTTCAACATAATGATGTCACATTGTTACCATGGCCACCAAGATCTCCCGACCGTGTGGGATATGATGGGTAGGAGATTGCTCAATTTGCAACGTCCTTCTCAGACTCTAGGAGCACTTCGAGAGGAGTTGGTGATTGCCTGGAATGAGATACCACAGGAGGACATTGACCACCTGATCAGAAGCATGCCTAGACGCTTTGGAGAATGCGTAACACATCGGGGTGCATCCACACATTATTAAAGGTAAAAGGGCTTTAAAGCAATGCAATATTTTAAACATTTACTTATTATGCTTCATTAAGTACTTATACAAAATTTTATTAAAATAAAATCATTTAAACTGGGTGTTCGGATTTCTATATCACTTAGTATATTTATTGAATTTTGATACAAACTTGTAAACATATTTGTTATCATGGAAGTATACGCTGATAAAATTTTGAAGGCATTTCAATCCGTACTTTTTTTGTAAATGCTTTTTTGTTATATCAGGATCCCAACAATATGAACATGTTTACTTAATATTTAGTGATTTTTCTGTTTTGGATTTGAGTGGTTCTATTTGGTGCAAACGTAAGGAGAAGACGGGGTGAAAGACGGAAAGTGCAATTTTCCATCAAACGGCATATTTATCGCTCTGTGGGTGTTATGGTATAGGATGCCATTACTTACGGCAATAGGTCACTATTAGTGTTCATTCCCCAACCGCTGTGTTCACATATCGTCGTTGTGGTTGGGCCCAGTAGGATCTTTTGGAACATGCGCTAGAGTTGCTGGTTATCGGCAACTCTCTTGGCTAGCGTATCGAACGGGATCCGAAGATAAGATGAACACAAGGCTTTAACTCAAGGTGTTAGCATACCGTGCTGATGAGAGAATGACATCCTGTGCCTTAAACAGGTCTCCAACGGTGCCTCTGAGATACAGGGCGACCTCTCGGAGTATCTAGCCTTACTGGGGTAATGCGGGGCTCTGCCGTGGTGGACTATTTCCTAGCTCCAAACATAAAACAGTGAAAGGTGGGTGACCGAAACAAAACCGTTTCGAGAGGTGCCACTCAGGTCACAGACAAAGGTGCGCCGACCGAAACGGGTGAATCCGTTTCGTAAGGTGCCCCTAAAGTCACCGGCGCCTGGTTCACGGGGAAGGACTAATCCATCCCGAACAAACAGGTGCTTAGGAAGGGTTCCCTGAATCCAAACAGAAGGCGGACAAAACCGCCTTTATAGAAAAAAGGGTTCCCTGGCTTTAAACAGAAAGCGGATAGGACCATTTTCATAAGAACGGGAATTAAAAGAGGCATTAATTTGTGTTACTGCTGAACAAGACCCCACTGTAACCAGTAGACAACTTGCTGAGGTAACAGATTCATCGCCTACTACAGTTAAAAGAGTCCTTAAAAAAAATGGTTTCCGATCCTACAAGGCCCGAAAAACACATAAAATTTTTCCCGAAGACCAATTTCGACGTATGGAGTTTTGCGAATTAATAATGGAAAGGGCAAATACAGATAAAAACTTTTTTAGATCGATTGTTTTCACCGATGAATCGACCTTTCCATTATTAAATCGACATAATCCAACTCAAGTTCGATATTGGTCTCGTGAAAACCTAAACAGGTATTTTGAGGTTCGAACCCAGTATCCTCAAAAATTGAATGTTTGGGCTGGTATGGTGGGAGAACACCTTATTGGACCATTTTTTATTGAAGGCAATTTAACTGCAGCAATTTATTTGGATCTGTTACAACAACAAATTGTACCGGCAATTCGCCAATTATTAGGAGTAAGATTTGGTAATATCTGGTTTCAGCAAGATGGTTGTCTCGCTCACAATGGACGTATTGTTCAAGGATATTTGAACAATAAGTTTCCTAACCGTTTGATTAGTGGACGTGGAACCATTTTGTGGCCCGCGAGATCACCAGACCTTGCTTCTAATGATTTCTTTTTGTGGGGTTATTTAAAAAATAAGGTTTATGGTCATGATAGGGCTAATAATTTGGAAGAACTTCGAATAAAAATCGAAGAAGCTTTTCAAACTATCAGCCCTAATATGCTAACAAACGTTAGACGGGGTTCAAGAAGGAGGTTTGTTTGAATATTTATTATAATTTCATTTTAGAGTATTTTTATGTTTATAATTATTTATTTTTTTATTGCGTACTATTTTAATTTAAGAAATGAGTTTTGGGTTTAGAGAACTTACTTTTTATTTTGATTTGGCAATTAATGAACTGATAAATAAAGCTGTTGGTATTTAATTCCCTATTTATAAATAACGGTATTAAGTATCAACTGTTTTCTCAACAGATTAGACCGCATAAATTTATTTTTCGTAATTTTCAAGCGCGCCTTAAACCATACAACACACCCGTCCGAAAGCATATTACAAACTGAGATCTCGGTTAATCATGCATGCCGATATTTATCGATCGAAGCGGACAGTAGTAAATTCATTAGTTCCCTGCCTATCTTTCTACTACACTGAACCTGTCTGTATAAAATTTGAAAATAAAATTTAGAACATTTTAAAAATAATTTACTATTTTTCCATCTGAATAACAATCACTTTTTGTGCTGCCAACTCTAAAGTAATACAGGGAATTTTGGCAAAAAAGCCTTACCCATAAGAGAAAATTAGAACTAATTTTTTAATTGTTATTTTTTCATAATTAGCGACTGTTTTATTAATAATACCGATGATTATTTTTTTAGCTTTTCTTTTATATCAACTTGGTGCATTTGGTACCACTGCTGGAGCTCATAGACTTTGGTCTCATCGATCCTATAAGGCAACCTGGCAGTTAAGGCTCTTTCTAGTTTTTTGCGAAACACTATCGGTTCAGGTAATAACTAATCTTTTTTTTTGCACGCTAGCATAATTCCTATGATTATTTCCTTCCTATTAATTCTGACCAATCGCTATCAAGAATTGGTATGTCAAATATAAATTTTAAGTGGAAAAATTACTAAGCAACTGTCAACTTAGCTGTCAGCAGTTTTTCCGGAAAAAAAATCGAAAAAATTTCATGCAAGTTTGACAAGTTGCCTTGTAAAAACAAACCTGATGGTTTCTATGCTGTGTTGCTATGTACCGTTACCAACAACAAAGATCACAAACGACGCTTACGAACTTATTAATTTTTCAACTGAAACTCAAAATGAATCGGTTTGGAAATGTTTCCGAAATTTAATGCGGCTGTTGAAAATAGTGTTCCACTAAATACTCAGAAAACTCACACATCGATCTGGAAGCAATTTATGGAATTTTGCCAAGCAAAAAATTACCAATTACTCCAGACAACAACTACAGGCGAGCTAAATTTAATCCTCAAGGACTGGGCATGGAACCAGCGTAAAGCTAATGGGGAAGACTACAAAGAACTGTATGTAAAAGTAATGTTGAATATCGTTGCCAAAAAACTGCAGGAAAAATATTTTCAAGAATTTAATATCGTGTTCGACCCATTCGAAGTCTCCAGAAACATAAAGAAAAAAGAAAAACAAGTTCAGCTTCTTTAAATATGAAGGACCACTACAAGATGGTGTCCTTATGGAATAAGACAACCCCAACCGGATTGCAGCGTAAATTTTACTTTATTGCAGAGGTTGAGCTTGCTTGGAGGGGCGGAGAAGCGGCTCGTTGCTTAACAGAACATTTTAAAGAAGAAATTGATAATTATGGAATCAAAACAGGTGAGATATTGTTTTTTAATTTTGCAACATAATCTGCAAATGTTTATTGTAACTTGGCAGAAAAAATGCTTATATGAAAACAAAATATGTGCTCATACTTTTTATCTTGGCGTAAAATCTGTTTTCAAAATTTTTTAATGTCTTTTTTGCAATATCTTGTATAAATCACGTTTTGCCATTTTTTTAGCATCCAAAATTTGCTAGCTGTACAATTTTTGTAAAAAAAATCAAAAAATCAAAAACGATATATAACCACTAAAACTCCTTTTCCTTTTCCAAAAAAAATTAAAAGTTACATACATCTACTTTAAAATCACACTACAAAATATATTTTGACATTTAAGTCAAATTATGTATCCCTTGTTTCAGGAAGGATCGAGTATAACACAGTCTTCTGCAAAACTGCACAAGGTGGTGCAAAAAATCTGTGCGATAGCAAGTGGCTTGTTCCTAATTAAAAAAACCCTGAGTTTTGTCCGGTGCGTTTGTACAAATCCCTGTTAAACAAACGGACGTCTAAAATAACAACAAATAGATTGTTTTTGACACCAAATTCAGCATGGCAATCCAATCGTAGCACTGGATGGTTTAAAAACATTCCTGTTGGAAGAAATAAACTGTCAAAATGGACAAAAGACGCAGCCCAAAAAACAGGTATAAACACGACAGAAGTTAAAATATCTAACCATTCTATGCGATCAACTGCTGTTACTAATCTGGCAAAGGCCGGTGTGGGCGAGCAGCAACTCATCAAAATCACAGGGCATTCTAAAGATGCGTCTATCCAACCGTATCTACAAATGGACAGTCAACATCATTCAAATATCATCATTGCCTTAAGAACCGTCCAAAATAATGTACCATCTAAAAGCTTCGAAGCTGCCTTGAAAAGACAGAAAATAGACACTTCTTCGAGCCAACACCATCAATCGTTTGACACTCCTCACAGCAACATAGAGAATAGTGCTACTACAAACATAATTAAAAAAAAAATAACCGATATGGCTAACAATACTCCTGTAACCAACAATAATTGTAATTTTTATATTAATTGTAATTTAAAATGAGTTATATTGTTCTTATTAATTATTGTTTTAATAAAAAAAAATGTTGTATTAAAATAAAATGTTTATTTAACTCAGGAAATAATCTTACCAAATATGCCTCGTCCATCTAATTTTTCCTAAATTTAATATCCTAAATTGGAATACTCGTTTCTGAGTAATCTGTTTTAACAAATACCATTTGCGAAAGTGGAAAAATCCTCGTCTTCGACTCGGATTTTTAAAACCACACTCGCTCATGCTATTTGTTAAAACAAATTACTTAGAAACTCGTTTTTCCGAATTTTCCGGAAAAATTTAATGCACCAGGGATATTACCCCGGAAAATTTCACACCTGTCATTTTGACTTAAGCCTTACCTGAATTTTTTTTCTTCTGCCTAGGTAGTCGAAGAAATTTAATAACTGGAAATTTTTACTGACAACTTATGTTAGATTTTTTAATTGTTATTTTTTAAATACATTTTGGGGTGTAAAATTTTCTAACCGAAGCGTCCGTGAAATAATGTCCAGAAATTTTTTCGTATTTCTCTAAAAAATTTAAAAAATGGGTTCCATGTATGATCCATGTATCATCAAAATGAATTAATTGTGTGTGTAGTAATTATTACCATCATAATTATTTGTGCCACCAGTTGGGAAAAACACTATTTTTCGTAACGAGAAGATTTCTGTGGGTGTTATGAGTGTGTGTTATGAAAAATAGTGTTTCCTAACGCGTTTTACACAATATATTTTTTTAAATTTTGAATATGATATGATTCTTGTTATTTTTTCTAATTTTGACATTTAAAGTGACACTTTTTAAACTCATTGACGATGTCAAATATCTTACTTTTCATCACCAGTTGCGAAAAATTTTACTTTTCATAACTTATTTTACTTTTTATTATACTTACCTGAAAATACTACATTTTCAACTATGAAGAACACTGATAAATAAAACTACTATGTTTTTTTACCACTAAAATATATTCACAATTATTGTTACTGCAGTTTCAACTCACAGAGTCATTTTCAAACAAAAATCTTTTTCAGACTAAAGTATCAATACAAAAATAAGGTGAATTTATACCTCTAAGTGGTAAATATATTCTTAGGAAGCGGCGGAGCAATTAACAGTTTATTATGGTTTGGCGACAGTAAATAGCGGGGAAAATACAAGTTCGGTTTGGTCATTAAGCAATTATTATTTTTTTATTTCTAGGGATTCCAGATAGTTTAATTTATGGCCCTTGTTGAATAGTGTAATATTTCTATATTATTTAAATTAGGAATTTGTGTTTTTGTTCTAAACAATGATTAGCAAAAGTAGAGTCTGTTTTTTGTAGTCTATATGATTAAAATGTTCTAAATAGCGAGTTTTTATGCTCCTACCGCTTTGTCCTATATAAAAGTTATCACATTCTGAACATTTCAACTTATAAACAACTCCTGATTTATTAAATTTGTTGGTTTTATCTTTAGGTTATAAATAATATTCGATATATTTTCGAATTTAAAAGCAACTTTAATATTGTGTTTGGATGAGTGTTTTATTTTTTTGAAGGGGCCGCAATTGCGGCACCCTATCAGAAAAAAAAATAAAAGAAGAAAAAATAGCCAACAGGCAATAGCACCGGCTAATCCAAAAATTGTAGCAACTTTTATTAGAAGGTAAATATTATCAGGTGCTTCTTTCATGAATCTTGAAACTTCTTCTTTGCTGAAAGTTTTTGATTTTTTGGCCGGATCCCCTTTTGTTGTTTAAGTAGTGATGTTAGCTTGAAATATGAACTTAAATCAAGGTTCCTTTTCCTTTGAGGACACATTTTAACATAGAGTACTTACCCATAAAGTATTAGGGGTTTATTTTTTTTGCAAATCCGCAAAATAGGCCAAGAAACTTCTTCTTTAAACTTTTTGTCCCCTTGCTGGAGCACCAGTTTTGTGACTATATTAATTCTCATATTTTTCACGAGATTTTGCTGGTAATAAATTCAAACTTACGGTATTTGCTGCATCCAGGATAGAATCTGGTAGTCCTCATCGGAACTACTCATTTTAAATAATTATTTTTGTCGGATTTTTATTTAATTAAAAAAAGATCTATGACGCCTTTTCATTAAAATGCTTGTTTGTATTGAAATTCATTTGTGCAATTGTTTTAAAATGGAAAACGAAGAAAAATCTGACATGTGTTAAAATCACCAAGATTACATATTGTTGTTGACTTGTCATAATCATTTAATTTTTATTATACAGGGTAATTAAAAAATGTTTTTTTTGTTTTGGTTGAAATATTGAAAATTACGAAGTAACAAACAAAAGAGAATAAACTAAAACTTGCAAGGGGTTATATTGATGAAATAGCACAATTACTAAAATACATATAAATCTTGCTTACCTGTAAGATTTTAGAGTAGTTTTATTTTCCGACCTGCAGAAAAGTTCACTTTCCCCTCATGCGTGCGAAAAGTATTTCCGCACGCTCGTGGAAAATAAAATTTGGTCTTTGTACTACACCGGCAATATCTCATTACGTATTTTACTTAAAAAGTGAGGGGGAATGATCTTAAAAGATTTTCCGTTCAATATGAATTATATTCTTTTTTTTTTGTTCTATTTTTTTAGAATTCGGTGATACAATGGGTCCGAGACCAAGAACACCATAAATTTCGGATACAGATGCCGATCCCATTGCCCAAAGAGAGGTTTTTTTTACTCACGCAGGATGGATCATGTGCAGGAAACATCCGGATTTAAAACCAAGGGGCTTTAATGGATCTTTCGGATCTTTATGGATCCTATTCTAAGGTAAGTCATCTGACAATTTTTGCAATAATTGTTAGTCGTGGAAATTTTTATGTTGGGAAACAAAAAAACTGAATTGTTTACCAGAAAATACATTTTTCTTTGTAGTCCAGTCAAAAGTGTTTGCAAAAAATGGTTAGAAGGCTTCAAAAATATGAGAGATAGCCAAAAGTTTAGGTGTAGGAAGCCCAATACTGTAGAACAAAATTGTCCAGGCGTGAGGGCAGCGGGAATAGGGGGGTTGGCCCCGCGGAGTTTGCGCAATGAATAGTAGGTCAGAGCCGGAATCCATAATTTTTGTTACTATCTATAAAGTTGACATCATCAAATGTCAAATTCAAGCTTTTTTTTTTATTTTTTCCACAAAATTGTTGGTTATTAAATATACTACCATAGAATATTTAAAATTATTGTGTAATATTGGATTTTATATCTTGAAATAATATGGAAAGAATAGATGGCGCCACGTTAACCTTTACCAAAAATCTTTGAAATAAATAAAAACACGATTTTTTTAAAAATAAATTTCAACATTGAAGATAGTTTCATGTACTTATCACCAATCTTGTGATAAAAGAAGGGCAAGATAGTGTAAATAGTTTAATCTAATCCTAAGATTGTGGTTGTACATTAAAAAGGAAAATTTTTATAACTGCTTTTTAGGCATATACTTTTCACTAATAACAAACATTCATGAGACAGAATAACAGTGGTTAATGTTTAGTAACCTTTGGTACCTAGGTATCCATTGTAACAGTAACCGTTAAATATTATGTGTCTACAGTATGTCGAGCTTAAAAAGTTGATAATGTAAGTTTAAGAAACCAAAAAATCTAATTTCTTTTTAAAGTAATACAGAAAAAGCAAAAAAGGAACTTTAACATAAAATTGTACTTTCTTTTATTTAATTAGAGGGACCTGTATATATTAAAATTTTCCTGGTCTGCCCAGTAATTAATAATTTTGATTCTTAAAAGAATGACTAAATTATTAAATGAAATAAAAGAACCTAAATATAAACCTTATTTCTTTTTAATAATCCACAGAAATACACAAACATTGTGGAAATCATATAAAAGATAGTTAAGATTGCCTTACTTTTCTCACTGCTATTTCCTATGAAATTTTCATTTTCTATTATTCATAATTGATATATTATTATTTTTTTCGGCTACCTAACGTTACGTCTCATAAGAAGCACCTAATTTAAATAAAAAAATATAACCTAAAGTAAAAAATGTCGGGTATGTTACCCTTAGATTTCAAAGACAAAACCATAAACCCTAGTCATTTTGTTACGATATTATAACTAACAAACAATAAGCACAAAATTATAGTCACAATTTAATAAACACTAATCACTAAAATAAGACGGTTTTTATCAATCCAAAAAACTTCTGCAACCACAAAATATAATCACAAAAGCAAAAAAAAACGAAACTAATACGGCTCCCGTATTATGTGTTGCCAACACACACTGATTTATCAGTGTTAAGTAGGCAAACATTAAATTATTTCGTGGAATTTCGTTATTGCGGAAAATCGGCGGGGCCAACTCTGACAGTTATTTTCATACTGGGCTGGACATTTTTTGATCAATGGGCCATAGCATTGGGCTTCCATACACCTTTAAACTTCCTTGAGATAGCTCATTCGACGCAGAATGCAAATCTGAGAGGGGCGTTTTGAGGATTTTTTCTGCCCATAAAAATTTCAATTGTTATTAACCAAACCGAAAAAATAAAATACATTTCGATTTTTGATGATAACCAAACCATAAAATAACGAAAATTCCAAAAAAAGGGCCTTGAAAGAAGAAAAATTCCGGTAAATAAGTCCCTACACCCGGTGTTCTATCGGGGGGAATATCCCTAGTGCATTTAATTTTTCCGGAAAAATTGGGAAAAACGAATTTCTAACTAATTTATTTTAAACAAATAGCATGAGCGAGGTTTTTTAAAAATCCGAGTCGAAACGAGGATTTTTCCACTTTCGCACTTTCATTTTCAGTATTAAATTAAATTTATAAATAATGGGGATAGAAAGGAGTTGGCACTTTTTATTTGAAATTTTCTCCTCTTCTAGGATTTTTTTTTGAAATTTCATATGGTTTAAGTTATCATCCAAAAAAAAAATAAACAAAACATAAACATAATATATTACAAAAGTTAAATTTATTATTTTACATACTCAAGTATTAGTTTGTAATCTATATAACAGTAATCATCTAAAACTAATTTTTGTTTTTTGTTTTATTAATCTTTGGGGGGAACAGGCTTTTTGAAACAACTTGTATGCACTGAATCCGCCCAATATAGTGATGGCACCAGGTAGCAATACAATGTTCAGTGCGCACTAGAAACAGCTTGGTCTTTTCGTGTTTTTATATACATAATATATAAGTTTAAAAAAGTACAAAAAACCGAAAAAAAAAATAAATAAAAAGAAAATTTTGTTTATAAAACATTAAAAAAAAAATTTAAAATTTAAGTAATCTTTATTTTATATAAAATATTTGAGTTTTTTTCGAAGTGTTCTATTATTTTGGAAAATTAAATTTTTTTTTTTTAATGGCAGCATATTGAACATTTTTTTGGGCATAATGAATAAATCACGACAAAAAGAACTTTAAACATGGAACAGATGTTTCGTTACGATCGTTCGTGTTTGATAACAGGATACAAAAGAATATAGATGACGTATCTTAGTCATATAGTTAAACAAGAGAGTGCATAAAGATTTTTAATATTAAGGGTGTTATTTTCAATGTATAAAGAAGAG
>JAHBCN010006343.1:0-49612 GCA_019359885.1 Listronotus oregonensis | reverse complement strand
GGTATAAATATCGCTTAAAACAAAACTCCACGATTGGCGACAGTCTGTGTATCGCGAAAATGCCCAAAGCACTGAACACCGCTCGCTAGCGGCTCGATCTCTTTTATCTTGGGGGGAGGGGAAGGAGTGTCCCTACTGCGTATTTATTCGGTCTACTTTGGCACAGAAGCTTCCAGAAAACTTGAATTTTTCTTCAGAGCTAAAAAATATGTCTTTTATTGTAACTTGTATTACTTTGTATGTATATTAAAATAAAAACATTAATGGCAAAGATAAAAAAAATGCAAAGATATAAAGTGATACGTATTCAAAAATAATAAAAGCGCGAAAAATTGTTAACTAACAAGTACAAAGCTAAAAGAAAACTAAAATTAAATTTAGAAAATCTTTTGATAATGAGCCATGTTTTAACATTGTTGTCCACAACAAATTTTTAGCAAACATTTAATCTTAAAAACCTTTAATTACAATTTTAAAAATATACAGATGTTCTAAAGAGACAATTTTTACAAAAAATTGTTAACCCCGTACTTGGTACGTTTAAAAAAAGGAATCATCTTCTCTGATGAATTTTTTTTTGGGCTAGTTAAAGCCAAATTATTATTTTTTTAAAAATACATATGGGTACTTTCTTATTTTACGAACTTTCTTGTTGATGTCAACTAACAATTATAAATTGACTTTGTCTTTGTTGCAATAGTGAACGCGATAGAGAATGAACGTATTTCAAAAAGAACAAGCGCTACATTTATTACCATAAAGAATTTAAGTTCGTTAAGCTCGCATTTGTTTTATTTCTTTTTTACTGATTAAAGAACACGTGCAAATTTGTGTTTGCTACCGGCTAATTAAAGACTGGCATTTTGTGTTGCAGCGAGAGGATATTAAGCATTTTTTCTGGACCTAACTCACCTGCATTTTTTTTAAATCAATAGCATCACTTTTTTTATTGGAAGTATAAAGGCTCGCTTTAAGATAGAGAGAGAAAGAGACTAGCTCTTAGAGAAAAATAAAATTTTGGTTTATAAATTATCAGATTTTTAAAAAATTAAATAATACGCGGAAACAAAATTAAAACGTCAATTACAAGGCCAAGTTATCAAGTAACAATATTTTTAAAATGTTAGCTTAAATTGGTATTATTTAAGAATTTATCTAAAAATGTACTTTTTGTTTTGTGGATTGCTGAACAATCAATAGATTATATCAAACCAAAATATTTTTGGCGATGAACTCTCAGATTAACGCGTCAATTTTGTTTTAAACGTTTTATAATAATGCAATGCTATAATTTTTATGTATTTGACGCCACTTCTTATTTTTTTCCTAACCACTTTGGCATTCTCCGGTTTCTCGTTCCGCTTCTGATACTAAATGTTCCGTAGCACCTCGTATAACACACGTTTCTATGGCAACAAAAATACATCCTAACTATACTAACTATTTACTCGTCAATGTCATCAGCTAGACCGTTCCAAAGTCGACTTCATTATGACTCTCGTAAAGCCTCCTATCTCCTTCTATATAGGTAGTATTGTGGAAAAAACAAAAAAGTCTAAAATTAGCTTTTTTTTAATACAGTATAATACAGTTATAATATATATATATATAGAATAACCCCCAACAAAAACAGGGATTCCTGGGGTTATTCCCCGGAAATTTTACAAAATTAAAGTGCAAAGTTGTGGGTTTAAAGTTTTTTGAACCGAAAATTTCGTTTCTTTAAAATACAAATTTTGTGGTGGAACTTGTTTCATATTCTATATTTTTTTAATGAAAATATGAGCCTACTATTAAAAAGAGACATGATTTACATAAAACAACCGTTTGTATCTGGCTGAAAGAAGTGAAATGTAAATTAACTATACATCCTTAGTTGCGGATAAATAAACTTTTTTTTCAACAATAAAATCGTAGTCACAAAAACACTGTGTATAGCAGGCCTACTTAAAAATTACATTTATACTTTAATAAATTAAATAATATGCAATAAAAAAAACTAGTGCTGCCGGGATAAATTGATACTTTATTAATAATTCATACATTTTTTCAGGCTTAATATATTAAAAATAATTTGATTAAGGATCTAAGTTGAAAATTTGTTATAAAATTGTTATGTTATAATTTATTTGTTTAATTAATTTTGTCAATAAAAAAATAATAATAATTTAACTACGACACTGATAAAAAAAATCATAACCGATATTGCGTTTCCCAGGTAGCTGCGCTTTTGGCGGGCGCCCATCTTGCCAACGCCTAAATACGGCCCTGATCTACAGATATTCTTTTTGCTTATTTCTACCTGAAACATTTTCACAAAAACTTAAAATTATTTCCTTCGATTATAATTTTTTTTTTAATTTTATTTATATATGTGAAAAAAAGATACTTTTAAGCAGTTTTCAATTATTTTAGATACACTGTATATAGACTTTAAATGAACGTAAATATTGCTAATATAGGTTTAACTATGCTTCATTTTTTATAAAATAATACAACTTTTAGAGTTACATATCGATGAAAATATTAGCAACGACTCATGTTTTGATCGCGCAACGTAAGTGTTCCATTCTTTTTCAGACTGGCTTTTCTTAGCAAGATTTTTTATTGAAAATGGACACCACAGTTTTGTAAAAAATTGTGCAAGTATAATTCTCAATACGTATACCGTTTACTGTAATATAAAACATTCGAGTACAAGGCTGCAGATTTCATTAGATGGTAGAAATAGCCTTTTGCTTACATTTAAATAAATGAAAAATCGCGATTTTTTATTTTTTAAACGTGTTTTTCACCTATTTCTTAGTCGTAGAAATAAAGCAAAGGAAAGCTTTTCAAAGGTAATTGAATTGTCTTATAAATTGAACAATGTTTTTCTGATTTTATAAATAAAGCAAAAATTTACAATCAAATTAGATTTTTATTTTTAACTATTATTAAATTAGCCAGATACAAAATTTTAGTCTTATACCTTACCATGTTGACCGACCACAAGATGACATCTTGGGGTTTTATTTCTGACTTTTATTTGCAATAAACAAAACGATAAATCCAATATGTTTTAAACCCTTTTGTTAAAGCATACAAAAATGTTTTTTTTAATTAAAAAAGCATGGTTATTAATAAAAATATCATTTAATGGTTTATTGCCGAGCTACGCCATGCAAACAAATATTTATATCTGGAGAGAGGCGACTAAAAAAATCAATATTCGCTTTTTTTTACACTGCATACATAGTAAACTTTTTTTATGCAATTTGTTAACCCAGAACAAATAAAAATTATAGAAAAAAAAGCAAATATAAATCAAAGGCAATGTAGTGTTCGACCACGATAGGAAGATAGGGCAAAGGAATTTAAAGAATGCCAAATTTGTTACAAAAAAAAACCAAAAAGTTGTTGCCAAATTGTAAATACCTTTAATTTAGGTTTTAAGCACTTTGATGCTTTTTTTTTAATATAGGTCTGGTCTTTGTGTTTTATATGTCCTTAAGTATAAAAACTAATATATTTTATGGTTCTATCAATTATTTTTCTTTAACTTAAATCAGTCTATTGGGAATGCTGTTTGGATTTGACAACGCTGCAAACCGTTTAAATATTCTTTTTTACCTGCTGGGCTCATGTCGAATGGATTTATTATTTTTTGTTATGATATCGGAGGACATAAATGGCGTGTCAGGGCTTGATTGTTACATACTGATTATAAATATAATCATATACACCTACATAATTATTAAATTGGATTTAAATAATATACCTATTCACACAAACTTCCATCTTTCTTTATTATAAATACCTATTATACAGGGTGTCCATTTAGTGATATCTCATTAACTATCGACTTTAGCAAAAAAAATAATATAAAATTTGTACAAGTAAATGGTATGCATCTTATTTTTTTTTTATGTGGCATCCTTATATTTTTCGATTTTAAATTTATATGGCCAATTCTAAGCATTTTTTGTGTAAAATACCCTATCAATATTTAACATTTTTTGAGATAATGGCAGTTGAAAATCAACATTTTAGTCACTATGACTGCTTACTAAGCAAAAAGGGCTTGAAATATAAAAAGCGGATTTCCCTGTCCTATTTTAACTTTTTGAAAAGTATTTGACAGGAGCCTATTTAAATCGAACATCCTATAACTTATAGTTTTAAAATGAAATAAAAATCGTTTTTTTTATATTTTATGATTTACCAAGCAAAAGCAATTAAAGATAAAGCGAAATAACTTTTACTCTCTTATATTAAATTTTTAAGAGGTATCTAAAGTCGTTGCCTACTTAGTTCTTGCTACCCTTATAAACTAGTTCAATAAATTTTTTTATTAAATTGATTTACAATGAACCACTTTTATTTAATCGGTTTAACCGGATCGTGTAAATATAAAACTGTTGTATATTAGGAAAATTACAAACCACTTTATTAAATTCCATCGATATAAAGACCACCAATCAGATAAAACGTCGATTTTAATCCATTTGATATATGATGAAAAATCACTATAAATCGAGGCAGTTGATTGGATAAAATGATAAAATCTTAACAAAATAGTCATTTTAACAAAGGTGGCAAACTTTTAGGTAAAAAAAAATGAGGCTTCATTTTAGCAACATAAATAAATTACACCCGCCAATGTTTCATAGAAAATAAGAAAAAAAAATTATTTGCAAGAAGCTATTTGTAATTAGTTTTCAGATAACTAGTGGTTAATAATAACTGGTAATTTGTGATGTATTTTAATGAGTTTTTAAAGAGAAAAGTTTTTCATAGCCAGGCTAGAGAGGTAGTTGCTAATATAATAAGGGTTTGCGATGAGGAGGCACGGAATAACTGATTTAAACTGCCATTAAAAAATGGCACGGGCCGAGCTGCAATGTATACGGGTATTGCGGAGGTGACTATAAAAAGAGTTAGGAAAGAGGGTCATGAAAGAATGCAAAGCAATCAAGGAAGTTTAAAGGTGAATGGAAGCCCAATGCTATGGGCCATTCGATCAAAAGATGTCCAGCCCAGTATGAAAATAACTGTCAGAATTGGCCTCGCCGATTCTGCGCAATAACAAAATTCCACGAAATAATTTAATGTGTTGCCTACTTACACAGTTATATTATAAATCAGTGTGAAGTTAGCCAACACATTATAATTTTATGAGAGCCGGATTACCGTTTTTTGGATTGATCAAAACCTTCTTATTTTAGTGATTAGTGTTTATTAAATTGTGACTTTAATTTTGTGTTTATTGTTTGTTACTTATAATATCGTAACAAAATGACTAGAGGTTGTATGGTTTTGTCTTGCAAATCCAAGGGTAACATACCCGTCTTTTTAACTTTAGGTAAGTATTTTTTATATTTAAATTAGGTGCTTCTTATAAGACGTAACGTTAGGTAACCGAATAAATAATAATATATCAATTATGAATAATAGAAAATGAAAATTTCATAGGAAATATTAGTGAGAAAAGTAAGGCAATCTTAACTATCTTTTAGATGATTTCCACAATGTTTGTGTATTTCTGTGGATTATTAAAAAGAAATAAGGTTTACATTTAGGTACTTTTATTTCATTTAATAATTTAGTACTCTTTTATTGATTACTGGGCAGACCAGGCAAATTTTAATATATACAGGTCCCTCTAATTGAATGAAAGGAAGTACAATTTTGGTACGGTTTTTTGGGGCGCTGATTACAAATCTATAAAAAAATTTTCGTTTCGTTTTCGAGATATTCATCATCAAAATTGAAAATCAAACTAACCTTATTTACACTATTCCTCCTTCTTTTTGCACAAAACTCTTGATTGATGATACACTAAATTGGCACACAATATTTCACAAACACCTTTTAAAAACTTGTTTTTATGTTTATTTTACTCCTTTTTTACACTTTTATTTTTTAAGCAAATATGGCTGCTGCCTTTGAACTTAAAAGTTCGCAATTTAATGGAAAAAAAGATGTAAAATAAATAAACATACAAGGTTTTAAAAGGTGTTTATAAATTATTGTGTGCCACTTTAGTGTGAAAATCAAGAATTGTGTACAAAAAGAAGGGAGAATATAGTGAAAATGAGGTTAGTTTAATTTTCAACTTTGATGATGAAGATCTCGGAAACGAAACGTTGCCGAAAAGATATTTTTTCAGATTTGTAATCAGCGCCCCAAAAAAACCCTGTATACCAAATTTGATCAAAATCGAAGAGGAGGCAACTTTCGAGAAAATATCATTTGTTTAAAAATAAATTAGATTTTTGGTTTCTTAATCTTGCATTATCAACTTTTTAAGCTCGACATACTGTACACACATAATATTTAACGGATACTGTTACAATGGATACTCAGGTACCAAAGGTTACTAAAAATTTTTAACCACTGTTATTCTGTCTCATGAATGTTTGTTATTAGTGAAAAGTATATGCCTAAAAAGCAATTATAAAAATTTTCACTTTTTAATGTACAACCAGAATCTTAGGATTAGATTAAACTCATTTACACTATCTTGCCCTTCTTTTATCACAAAATTGGTGATAAATACATAATACTATCATACAATGTTTGAAATTTATTTTAAAAAATCGTGTTTTTATTTATTTACAAAGATTTTTGGTAAAAATACAAAACTTCCAAAAATATCGACCATTTAATTAGAAGGCAGTAAAGTGGCGCCATCTATTTTTTCCATATTATATCAGATGATATAAAATCTAATATTACACAATAATTTTAAATATTCTATAGTAGTATCCTTTAATAACCAACAATTTTGTGCAAAAATAAAAAAAAAACAGTGAATGTTGGAATTTGACATTTGATGATGTCAATTTTATAGATAGTAACAAAGAATTATGGAAATCCGGCCCTGACCTACTATTCATTGCGCAAATTCCGCGGGGCCAACCCCCCTATTCCCGCTGCCCTGCACGCCTGGACAATTTTGTTCTACAGTATTGGGCTTCCATACACCTTTAAACTTCCTTGAAAGCAATTCATCAACTCGACTATCTTTGCCAGACAAAAATCGTAACAGAAAGTTATTAACTTAAGATCAGGAAGGGTTTGATTTCGCTATCGTAAGACGTTTAGTGGAGAGGTTTTATTTAAAGTGGAATGAGGGGTTCGAATCCTCGCCGGGAGACATATATAGGTAGTAGTTATTTAAAAATAACGTCCGTGGTGGCACTACCGCGTTGTCTAAAAGGTGCTGTGAAATGCAATATTTGCATGTTTCAGTGCTTGGACAGCGTTGACGGAACTGGGAAAAAGATGGGTTAAACATCCGAAAAACCCGGCACTCATGGTACTCTGGTACTTAGAAGCATGTATGTATATGTATATGTCTAGCATATATTATATATGTACATGAAAAATCCTTCGTGAGCTGTCACAAAGATAAAAAAGGTATCCACACGTAACAAACTTCTACAAAAATTAAAAGAAGTTACTGGAATTCCTTTTGGGCGCGAAAAATTGCGAAAACTCCTTAAAAAGAATGGATTATACTGAAAAAAGTCCGGATTCATGGAAAAATATTATTAGAAAAACCGAGTGTACTTCAGAGGAGTTATAGATACATTAATAAAATAACGAAATTTTGGGAACAAAGTAAAAATATTGTGTACATGGACGAAACTTGGGTAGCTACGGACTTACATTTTAAAAGATACTCTTATAGTTCTCGAGATACAGCTACCCGCACCTTTTTGTGTATAAACCCTTTACATTTTCTTTGCAATCAATACTATTGATTTTAAAATGTATACTCTATATATGAAGCAGTGTTTAACCTTTTTATTTTACTTTTTTTTATCTCAAGTATCTCAGCGTTAACCTGTATTTCTCGTCTAGCTGAGGCTACCCACACGTTAATGGGGTAGTAGTTTAGATCAAAGGTGGTAGTAATTTGTATAATGTTCGCGGTGGCACTACCGCCTTGTCTAAAAGGTGCCGTGAAATGCAAAATGTGCATGTCCGTACCTGAACAAGGTTTGCGGAACTGGGTTAAACATCTAAAAACCCAGCGCTCACGGTAGTCACGGTGGCGTTAAATAAGCCTTTAAGGATTAAGAAGGTACTTTGCTAGGTAAGCACAATGGTTTTGGTTAAACTCAAGTACCAGTAGGCCCAAAGTTTTTGTAAGTTAATTAAAAACTGTACTGTCAATAAACAAAAACGTTATTTTATCTTTTCACTAAGTAATGACATACTGGTTTGATAAATAATTTCCTGGTTGAACTCCTCCCTGCTTCCTTTATCCAGGAGTTTATTTAGCAGACTTATATTTCGTATATATTTTAAATCCTTTATTATTATTTCCTTACTTTTTAAAGAAATTATTTTAATGAATATTGTTTTTTAGAAAAAATTCTTTTTTATTAAGGGCTGAATCTTAGATCCTTAATATTTCTTGCCACTTTAATTACTCTCATAAAACTAAAGATTTTACAACATTTTAATTTAAAATAAAAAACCTTTTATAATTTTTCTTAAGGTTGTTTAAGTACATTGACGAATTTTAGGATTATTTAATTACGGTGATGCATTCAAAGATGTAAACTTTAGTAATTATAAAGTTTCTCTCATTAAAATTGCAACAAAATTTTAATCTTTGATATTTAAAAAACGTTTTATTAATATTACCTAAGAAGGCACCGCTTTTCATACTGATATTTTGTAAATTAAATTAGCTCAAAAAATATATTTGCTCTCAGCTTAATTTTAATAGCATCCCTTTGTAAGATTTAAACTCTTACTTAACAAAATATTTATTTTTAATTTATTCTGTTATGACTAAAATATAATATTTATTATAATATAAAAGAAACGCACAAAATTTGTTTTTTTCTGTACGAGTTATTATGAAAGCAATTTTTTAGCTTAGTAAGAGGCATTATCGAATCTTTTTTTTATACCAATATTTATGTTATGGGTATCTTTGCTTAGAATTTTTCTTTAGTATTTGATATAGGATCGCGCATATTAATAACAAATGCAAAAATATTTTTTTAAATCGGATTGTGGAATTATTTATAAAAAAGGAATGATAATGTCAAAAAGACTGCGAGGCTTGTTTACAAGGACCATGCTTGTGTTAGATGTATTATTTAAATTATTACTTTTTCCTTTGATGTTGTAGTTAGTTGTGGTTAGTTGTGTACGTTGCCTTTGATTTATATTTGCTTTTTTTATATATAATTTTTATTTTCTTTGGGTTTACATAAAAAAAGTGTACTAGGTATGCAATGTTGAAAAAATTTAGAATACTGATTTTTTTAGCCTGCGGATATAAATATTTGTTCGCATGACGTAGTTCTACAATAAACCATTAGATGGTATTTTTATAAATAACCATGATTTTCAATTAAAAAAAGAATTCTTACAGGTTTCAAACATATTGCATTTATTATTTTGTTTATTATCACATATAAGTCAGAAATAAAAGCCCAAGAAGCCAACTTGAACTTAGTCAAGATGGCAAGGTTCAAGGCTACAATTTTGTATCTGTTTAATTATTTAATAGTTAAATAAGAAAATCAAATTTGATTGTGAATTTTTGCTTTGTTTATAGAAGTTAGAAAAACTTTATACAATTTATAAGACAATTTAATTACCCTTAAAAAGCTTTTCTTTCTATTTCTACAACACTAAGAAATAGGTGGAAAACCCGTTCAAAAAAACGAGATTTTTCATCTATTCAAATTTAAGTACAAAGCTACTGAAAAAGTGTTATTTCTACCATCTAATGAAATCTACAGCCTTGTTCAAGAATTTTTTTATATGACAGCAAAAGGTATTATACTTGCACAATTTTCTTCAAAACTGTGTTGTCCATTTCAATACAAAATCTTTCTAAGAAAGGCCAGTCTGGAAAAGAAAGGGACATTTACGCGGCGCAATTAAAACATTAGTCGTTGCTAATATTTTGATCGATGTGTAACCCAGAAAGTTGTATTATCTTATAAAAAATGGAAAATACTTAAACCTATATTAGCAATATTTAGGTATATATAAAGAATATCAAAAAAAACTGAAAACTGCTCAAAAGTATTTTTTTCACACATATAATTAAAATACAAAAATGTTTAGAATCAAAGGAAATAATTTTAAGTTCTTGGAAAAATCATTCATCTAGAACAAATATCAAACATACTTAAACTGTAGTAGATTGCCAAAAAAGTAAATGAACAATAAAAATATCTATAGATCAGGGCCCTATTTAGACTGTGGCGAGATGGGCTACCGCCAAGGGCGCAGCTACCTGGGGAGCGCAAAATCGGCTGGGAAATGTTTTTATCAGTTGTCAGTACCGTAATTATATAATTTTTTTTTATCGACAAAATTAATTAATTAAACAAATAACAACAAAACAATTTTTTAACAATTTTTTAACTTGCATACTTAATCTTATTATTTTTAATATATTAGGACTGAAAAAATGTATGAGTTATTAATAAAATATCAATTTATCCTGATATCTACGGCAAACACGTTACTCCTTAATTTTTTTAATATTTAAGCAGTGGATAATTTGGTATTTTATAAATTGGGGGCAGCACTAGTTCTTTTTTTTTAAATGGTCGCTAGGCGGCGTAACTGCAATCTTAAATCTAAAAAAGTGATGTTTCTGTGAATTTTGCTACATTAACCTAACAAAAAAATACCTGATCTTTGAAGTCGAGGATAATCTGAACCATTTTTGTTTGACACTGTTTGCTATATATCTAAAAATAAAGTGTTGGGGGGTATTCAAAGGTTTCCGTCAAACACACCCTGTATCTTCGAAACGGCTGAGCCGATATCAACAAACTTGGGCTAGTTGAAAAGAGCTATTCTTGGGCTATAAATCTTAAAATATTTAAAGTTTTGTTAGTTTCGCCGATAGAGGGCTTTTTTCGACATTCCATCAGAAATGGTTAATTTTCTCAAAAAATTAAATGCATTGGTATTATATTTTCTTTATGAAAAATAAGCTTAATAATGCCTAAACCGGCTTGCGAAAACCGTATCTCGATATATTGTTCCTTACCTAAAATTTAGGCCAAAGGAAAGTTTATTCATCAATATCTCAAAAACTATAAAAGCTACAAGAAATGTTACATGTATTTTTATAAAACCTTAAATTTAGGTTATAAAATATTTTCGTCTAAATGAAATACTTTACGAGTTATAATCAAAAAATCTAATTTTCAGGAATTTTTCAAGGTATACCCCTAGAATTCGCTTTTTTGATTATAACTCGTAAAGAACTGCATTTAGATGAAAATAATATTTTACTTAAATTAGAGGTTTTGTAATAATACACAATTTATATTTTATAAAATTTTTTCATAAAGAAAAAATAATACCAATGCATTTAATTTTTTTGAGAAAATTAACCATTTCTGTCGGAATGTCGAAAAAAGCCCTCTAGCGGCGACGTGTGAAACTAACAAAACTTTAAATATTTTAAGATTTATAGCCCAAGAATAGCTCTTTTCAACTAGCCTAAGTTTGTTAAAATCGGCTCAGCCGTTTCGAAGATACAGGGTGTGTTTGACGGAAACCTTTGAATACCCCCCACCACTTTATTTCTAGAGATATAGCAAAAATTGTCAAACAAATATGCCGATTATTCTCGACTTTAAAGATCAGGTATTTTTTTGTTAGGTTAATATAGCAAAATTCACAGAAACATCACTTTTTTAGATTCAAGATTGCAGTTACGCCTCCTAGCGGCCATTTCAGAAACTTGAAAATGATTTTCAGCTATTTCTCTTGACTACTTTTACCAACAACCCCAACGCTGTGCGATAAATATTTTCTGAGATACAGCCGGCCTCCTTTCTTAATTGTACACCCTGTATAGTTAATTTACATTTTACTTCTTTTAGTCAGATACAAACAGTTGTTTTATGTAAATCATGTCTCTTTTAAATAGTAGGCTAATATTTTCATATAAAAAATATAGAATTTGACACAAGTTCCACCACAAAATTGGTCTTTTAAAGAAACGAAATTCTGGGTTCAAAAAACTTTAAACCTACAACTTTGCAATTTAATTTTGTAAAATTTTCGGGAAAAAACCCCCGGAATTCCCGTATTTGCTGTGGGTTATCCCATACTCCCCAAATCCCCCGGTGTGTTTGGGGGCGGTCATACCTAGATACGGCCCTGTTGTAGATTTAGCTTTTTAGGATTCAGTTGTAAACAGGTCTTGTTGAGTATGTAAATTTGCGATATGAAAAATACACAAGATTAAAATTTTACACTATTATTTAAATACGAGGAAAGCCGCAAATATGGTTCTGTTTGGTTCTGGTTGGATGACCCTGTATAAAGGCTCTGTGTCGTAAGTTCCTAGCTTTTAGATGTTTAATATGTATTTTCTTCTTGGGTCTCCAATATAAAAGTACTTTTGCTTATTATAAATAAAGAAAAAATTTTGCCATACTTACAACTATGTATTTTTTAAGTGGTAAAAAAAACATCAATCTTGCAATTTTTAGATGGCTTCGATGAGTTAATTCCTGTAAAACTATCCGGAAATCTTAAGCTAATCTAAAAATAGATTTAGTTGTAAGTGTTAGTGAAATTTTAAAAATTGTCCTTGTTTTATTATAAGCAAAGCTGTTTTTGTATTATTGACCTGAAAAATAAATAATTTTAAAAACCGGCCTTTAAAAAAACATATAGCATTCACTTTTCAAGGCTTGACTTAAGTTGTTCTACTTTAATTATTATTATATCTAGTGCGATTTCTAAAAGTCCTTCCTCTTCCTAACTTTTGAGAAATATCGGAGTCGGGTAAAATTTAGGTAAGAGGGTATCACTAAAACTACTTTTTGGAATAAAAAATAGTGTGGTACCGTGGCCTAGTGCCAAGGGGGCAACGTCAGCTTTTTTCAAATGAAAAAAGAGTTTTCAAGGCCCTTTGATGCTCTACTCAACGCCCCTTTGTTTTTAAGCATCGGCCTAGCCATTTCCAACTTAAAGCGTTTAAAATTTATATTTAATATTTTACAAATAAATATAAATATTTAATTGCAACCGAACTTCTTTACTTTAATAATTATATTCGACAAGCAACGTTATCGTGCTAAAAATTCTCGAATATAGTTGTATTAGTTTTTTTTTGGAAAATAGGACCTTTAATATTTTGCAGGAAAATACTAATATCATTTTAATGTTTGTCCGCTATTGGCATTAACCATATATACACGTTTGGGTTACTATTTGTTTTGATAGCCCAAACATAAGCAATTTTAATTTATACTAAAGCTGGGCGTAACTACCACGAAAAAGAAAGATTATTAAATTTAATTAGCTGTTTCCTGATAATCCAATATTTTTTACTTACTTTAGGAAATTAGTAACAAGCAATAAAGCATCAGAAAGGGAATCTATTTTTATTGAAAAAATGAAATTCTGAATTAAATTGTTAATAATCCGCAACAATTAAGGAAAACTGTAGCTGCAAATTGTGAGATATATTGGGCCACTGTGAGAAAATATCTAAAGAAACACAAGTTTTACTCATATAAATTAATATGGTTGCACCAACTACCGGAAGACAACCCTGACAAAAGAACGCAGTTTTGTAAGTTTGATATGGACCCGCAAAGGGTATCAGATGCGCAGTTGAAAAGTTAGAATTTATGGGCGAAAAAGGTGTCCGTGCACTGGAGCGGTAGTCATCGCTTAGGGTCTTAAATCATGCGCAGAACGGACTAGCAGACCAATTTTATTTACACGTTTGTCGCCGGCCAGTTCCGTACTGCTTATGTTGGACTTTTTAGTTTTTGGACTGACTATTTTGTGATTTGTAATAGAATTTTTATATAATTATAGATTCTAAACAAGTTTTACTGTTTTATTGATTTTGTGTTTAGTGGTAGCACTTATACATTCCTTTTGTTTATAAAAAATTTCTAAACTGTTTTTTGGTGATCCGCTTGGAAAGCGAACATTTGTGCAAGAGAGAAAGGATAGCGGTATAACCTTTCCTACAACTGCTCTTTTGGTGGATCGTTGAAAGAAATTTTATATATATATATATATATATATATATATATATTATATATATATATATATATATATATATATATATATATATATATATATATATATATATTTTGTCGTAGGTTCTCACGAGTAAAACATGGTAACGGTTTTCTTTCGGTAACTCGTGTATTGTTGTCCTGAAAGGACAGGTTGTCTGTTGAGTTTCGATGAGATCACATCATTTCTTCTGAACTTTCCGGACGGTAGTCAAAAGTGTTCAGTTCACTTTTGACTACCGTCCGAGAAAGTTCGAGAAGAAGATGAGTGTGATCTCATCGAAACGTCAACAGACAACCTGTCCTCTTCGGGACAACAATACACGAGTTACCGAAAGAAAACGTTACATATATATATATATATATATATATATATATATATATATATATATATATATATATATATATATATATATATATATATATATATATATATATATATATATATATATATATATATATATATATATATATATATATATATATATATATATATATATATATATATATATATATATATATATATATATATATATATATATATATATATATATATATATATATATATAATATATATATATATATATAATAAATATAATATATATATATATATATATATATATATATATATATATATATATATATATATATATATATATACCCCGATCTGCCTGCTAATTGCTTGGCCTCTCCTAGTCGATCAATTGACACGTTGGAGCCACGGAGAAAGGTTATACTATGATTCTTTTTTCTCTGTCGCACGCTTATTCGCACTTCGCATTCGAACGGCAAGGCTGCCTCTAGTAAATGTATGCTCGTTTTGCATAAATCTATAAGATTTTTACAATATCTTATTATCGCTATCAAAAACATAAGTCTAAGCAGGAAAAGAGTTAACGTTATTTGTATCAACATTTTTTTCCCTTCTGTGTATAGGTTTGTTCCAATCTCGCAAAAAAACAGTTTATTGTACGACCATATGCTAGTCCAGTCAAATAAACCGCTTCATAACCGATAGGTGACAGTGTATTACACGATTCCTTAACTAATCTACAAGCAAAGCAAAGCCCTTTAAATATACAAAAAGCGTTCAAAGTAGACACTCGCTCGTTTATTCGATTCTAACAGTTTTAAAACCGTTTCACAGCGGTACAAAGACTGGGTCTTAAAACAAAACCTATCTTTTATTAGCACCTATTTTTAAATTTTGTAATATAAATTTTGTTACCTTGTTGTTTATATTAATACCTAACATAGTTTATATATGTATAGAAACGCAAAATAAAAAAAATATAGAAAAAAAGAGTTATTTGTGAAACCAGTGGGAAAAAGCACTTTCTTCGTAACGAGCCGAGCAAAAGAATGTAAGTTATAAAAAATAGTGTTATATATTTTGTTATTTTGGATATGATATAATTCTTTTTAATTTAAGTTTAAAATATAAAAATCTTTTTAAAACTTATTGACGTTGTTTAATATCTTACTTTTCATTACCAATTGCAAAAAATTTTACTTTTTGTAACTAGTTGTGAAAACTAAGATACTTGACAACGTAAATGAGTTTTAAAAAGTGCCACTTTAAGTGTTAAAATTATAAAAAATATATTTTAGGAATATAAATTAGTTAATGATGTATAGAAATTTCTATGTCCGGCACTGGTCCTTTATTTTAAATACGCATGCTGGATAACCTTATTGTTTATTTAGTGCGCACTAGCGTAAACTTGGCATAAATGCAATTAGCGATTATATATCCAAAGTTAGGTTATCTATGGTCATGTCCGAACGCGCAAACCAGAATCCATGTTACGTTAACCCCATTTGCTTTAGTGATGGAAGAGACGGTTAACGTATGGGCGGGTATTTTGGGTGATTATATCATAGGTCCAATATCGAATCCCTCCCTGGATTTTAGAAGTAGCCAGGCCAACCCAAATAAATTTAACATGGATGTTAGTTTCCAACAAGATGGTGCACCCTCTCAATACTACAGGCTTGTCCGAGAATGGCCCGACGAAAATTATCTGGGACGTTGGATAGGCAGACGTGGTTCCTTAAAATGGCCTGCTAGGTCACCTGATATGACACCTCTTGACTTTTTTTTTTATGGGAGTACATAAAATCTCAGATGTACGCCACGCAGCCAGAGTCAATCCAGGAACTTAAAATTAGAATAAGGGATGTGTATGACAGTATTACCCCGGAAATTTTAATAATGAATACCGAAACAGACTATTCTATTGTTAAAAAATGAACGGTAAACATTTTTAGCAATTTTTAAAATAATTTATTACAAGGTTGGTAAAGTTCTGTTGCAAAAATTAATAATTTTGGTCATATACTTGTAAAATATTTAAGCTGAATTTCAATTGCTTGTAAGTCCAGAATGGCTATGCCGATTTTCAAAAACAAAGCGATATTCAGTGGATAATTGAAGGGCCTTTAAATCAGGGTGCTGACCCCCTTTCTATTTAAAAAAAAAGCTGATAGTGCCCACTTAGCACTGGGTCAGGTGACCACAATAATGTTTATGCCAAAGAGTAGTTTCTAATGGTAGCCTTTTACTTAAATTATGCCCGAACTCAATATCCATTTATATTTAGTCCCATTTCTTGTCCCTTTATGTTGACCAAGTCGAAAAGGCGTTGGAGGTCCTGGAGATCGTCACATAAAATTGCGGTGTCATCGGCTTAGCGAATGGTATTGATCAGTTTGCCGTTAATCTTAATTCCATACTTCTGGTTATGCAACGCTAGTTTAAATATTTTATCAGAATACAGGTTGAACAGCAGTGGAGACAGTATACATCCCTTTCTCACGCTACGCCGGATCTGGCATTAGTCGGTTGGTTTTCCATTAACAGGAACCACTGCTTTTTGTTGCCAATACAGGTTCTTAATAATGCGTAGGTCTCGGTCATCAACTCCTGTACTCCTCAATATATCATAAGCATACGAAAATGTCTTTGCGTTGATCGCGACACTTGGAAAAGTATATTTAAGGCAAACATTGCTTCCAGGGTACCAAGAGCGTTTTCATATTTGTTGCGTATTCTTCTTTGGATAATGCTAAGTAATACTTTTAGTGTGTGGCTCATAAGATTTATCAACCTGTAATCACTATATTTCTTTGCACGTTGTTTTTTAGGCAACGTTATAACCACGGACTTAAGCGAATCTTCTGGTATGTCTCCAGTGAATAGTTTGACTAGGATCCCGATGTTGTTTTCATGTATCATTTTCAAAAATTTCACTGGAATTCCATCTGGTTCGGTTGTTTTTTTAGATTTTGCAGTGCGTATGCTGTATAGTATTTCGGAACTTAATTTCGAGGCTTTCGACGCCATCTATGATGTCTGTTTGATCTAATCTGTTGTCATTAAATAGTTCAGCTATGTGTCCGCTCCAGGTCTCAACAACCTAAGGTTCGTCAATGATTAGTTTTATATATATAATATACTATTGCGCGACGAAATTAATGTACGCAAAAAATTTTAAACCAGGATTAAAAATTGAATACTTGTTAAATAAATTTTAATATATTTTATTTCATTTCTTTAATTTATCATTTTTTAATGCATTAAAATAAAAAAATAGATTAATGTCCATTAAATGTATAATCTACAAGCGTGCCAGGGCCTCTCTATTTCGTCAGCCACCCTTTAAACACTTTCTAGAAAGCTGCAGCCCTTTTCCGAAAATTTAATTGACTGTACTAATTTGCTTAACACAGGTATTTAGTTTAAACTTTTACAAAGCTAGAAAATAAAATAAAAATTAATCGTTCTTTTTTAAACCTTTACAAATATCTGTTTAGTATTTTTAAAGTAGCTGTTTGTAAATTATTTATTTAAAAAAATATTATGGGTATTTAAACGGCAAAAGTTTGTGATACTAAAAAACGAGTTGTACCGCTTTTATTTAATTCTTTTTTTTTAACGTTTTATTAAACGACATATGCATTTTTAATAGTATTTGAAAATATATTAAATAATATAAATACTCCAATTAAATTTATTTCTGAGCCCGAATGTACAGAGTACGCTTCTACAAATGATAAAATTTATTTCTGTTTAATTTGGACTTCCCAAAAACTATATAATTGAATCAATATATTGAATTGAATTCAAATAGAGCCTGTGTTGAATAGACTAAACTCAAACTCAAACTCAAAGCAGTGCTTTATTTTTAAATATTAATTAACATTTTCAAAAAAAAAATTTTATATATATATATATATATATATTTTTATATATATATATATATATATATATATATATATATATATATATATATATATATATATAAATCTATCTTTAATTTTCCTTATACAGGATTTCAGAGACAATCTAGCCAGCCAGCGCGGCTGATGTTTCACTCCTTGGGGTAAATAAAATGATTGGGATAATACGGGTTTGGTCGTTTCCCGGAGTAACCATACAAACGACTAAGCAGTTTGCTGTTGCTTGAAAAGCTTGAAATTTAAATGTTTATTGTAGTTATAATGCGTCTGTAATATTAATTTTCTGCAGGAAAAGGCCTGCAAAAACCTGCTTGATATGCCTCAGGTACGCGTAGCGCGCAGAAAACCAAGATATTGTCCCTTGGTACTTTCATACTTCTATCATTCCTAGCATTTATTCATCTTTGATACTTTATATACAATATTATACATATTCACACGCTTTCACTCTTTTATATCTACAATATTTACAAGTAAATTTCATATTGTTTGCAGTTAGGAGTATCATTTATTGCACGTACTGTTGTTATGGGAAATACTGACTACCTACGGTGTTTAATAAAGCTTCGCTCAAATTTCGCGTTGGCGGGGCCCGTTAAGGGAGTTCCGTGCAATGTAAATACCTAGGTGTTTGGTTTGTATTATCATTTTTATGTCTTATGAATAAATGACATTTAGGATTTTGGGGCGGGATGGGGTAAATGGGACTAGTCCCCGTCTCCATAGTAAAATGGTAGTCGCCAGTAGAGTGGTTTATGTTTAGTTTGGTCGTAATGTCTTAAGTTAGTAAGGTGTCTTGTAAGAATAAACGAAGGTGCTTGTTTTTGATAGAATTTACAAGCAGTATTGTAAATAAATTCGTCTATTCTTTCTACGTCTGTCATGTTATGTAGAGTGTCAATACGTTCGTAGCGGTCCGAAGATGTTACACATCTTAGAACCTTGTTTTGGTAACGTTGTAGTCGTGCCATTTGGGTATTTGATATGCTGCACCATGCTGGTGCAGCGTATGTTATTATTGGTCGTATAATTTGTTTGTAAATTGTCCATTTGTTTTCTGGAGAGAGGCCAGACTCCGAGATATCTCATTTTTTTCAGCGGGGTAATTTTTTACCATTTATTTTAATGGGAATATTTATTCGGTTGTTTGTAAATTTTTTGGTAATTATCATGCATTCACTTTTGCTTTCGTTCACCCTAATTTCCCATTTATCCCACCAAGGTTTTAAATAGTGGAGGTGGTTTTGTATGTGTGTTTTGGCCACGTTGGCATAGTGTGAGTAAATCAGTGCGTCGTCGGCAAATAGAGCCACCTTAGTTGACGGGTATTTAGGGAAGTCTGCTGTAAACAAGTTGTACAGTTTAGGAGAAAATACAGTGCCTTGTGGGACTCCAGCATGCACTCTTCTTTTACTTGACAAGGAATTTTCGACTTTTACTTGAAATGACCTGTTACTTATGTAGGAATGAAATAATTTTGTTACGTACATTGGGATGTTATGGTGTTTTACCAATTTATATATAAGGCCGTTGTGCCATACCGTGTCAAAGGCTCTCTTGATGTCTAGAGCCAATAACACGGTATTTTGCTGTCTATTTATATGGTTAAGGGCTTCTTGGATTACCCTAAAAATTAATAAAGTGGTATTATGGCCCTCTCTAAAGCCGAACTGTTCATCTGGTACATTGTCCAAGTATTTTTTGTACTTATATGCGATGAAACGTTCGGTAACTTTAGAGAGGCCGTTTGTTAGGGCGATGGGTCTGTAAGAGTCGGCTCTTCGCGGATCCTTGCCAGGTTTTAATAAAGGGACTATAATAGCCTCTTTCCACGGGTCTGGAAAATGTTGTAAGTATATGGAGGTATTAATAATGTACATAAACTGTACAACTGTTTTGGTTGGGAGGTTTTTAATTAGTATGTTCGAAATCTCGTCAGGCCCAGGTGCTTTATTATTGGGCAAATGCGCAATAATTTGGATAAGCTCCTAAGGCTTGATAAGAATTTTGTTGAGGATCGGTGGAGGGATAGGGTATATTTGATGGATAATGGAATTTACTAAGGTGGTTATTTTGTTATGTTCGTCGCTACTGTTTGGAGGGGCATTATAAATGCCCTCCAAATAGTCAGCTAGTATGTCTGCTTTTTCCAAGTTAGTCTGTGGTTCTCCACTATTTAAAGAAGGTATTTTATTGTACTTGTTTTTCAGTCTTTTGGTGACTCACCATAGAAAATTGTCCTGAGTGGTCAATTTCTCTAGGACTTCTGACCAGGTTTTGTTTTTATATTCGTTTAGTTTTTGTCTTATAGTCGTTTGTATTTCGCGTAGTCGTATTGCGTCTTGTCTATGTCTGTAACGTTGCCATCTTTTCCTCAGATTGTTTTTAAATCTGATCAAGTTGGCAACGTCGTCTGGTAAGTTGTCTTCTTTGTCTTTAATTATTCGTTTTTTGGCAATATTATTTCGCGCAAACTGGATATTTTCGGTAAGGATTTTTACTTGTTGTTCAAGTTGATCCCTATCGTTTATGTTATTATTTATAATGTTTTTCTGATTTAGGATATCCCTGTACCTCCTCCAGTTTGCGTTTCCATAATGCCATGTAGTTAGTCTGGTATCTTCAGACCCCTGATCCCCCCAGCATAGCAGGAGGGGTAGGTGGTCTGAAGAAAGTTCGTTTATTGTTTGTAAGTCTGGTAAGTCTCGTATATTCTTGTTCAACCCGATATCGATATACGATGGTGTCATACCATTCATTGGGTAGTGTGTCGGTTGGTCTGTCATAAGTATTTGTATGTTGTTTTCTATGGCATAGTCATGTACTAAGTTACCGTTTGTATTGTTTCTGCGGTTATGCCATAGCGTATGTCGGGCGTTTAAGTCTCCGAGCACAAGTACCCTTGTGCCCTGGTTAAAAATGTTTGTAAGGTCTTGGTCTTGAAATCTGAGATTTGGTTTGGCGTAGCAGCCACTAATAATTGCTCCATTTTTTAGCTTTATAGAGACTTGCTCTATAAGCGTTTGAATGGGAGCTAGTGGTGAATGCGGTATATGGTGTTTAATTAATAATGCTACGCCTCCGCCTCTTATATTTCTGCCCAGTCTGTATATGTTATAGTTTCGTATTTTAAGTCTTTTTGTATCGTCTAACTTGGTTTCTGTTATAATCATTATGTCGATTTTATGGCTAAATCAATTCCCCGATTTTGTTTGCCAATCCATTGGCATTCCAAAGGGAAATATTCAAGTTTTTGTTATTCATTGTTTAAAAATTATACTGATTAATGTTTTGGCAAACAAATTCAAGTATTGAAATACCCAGTTCCATTTTGTTCATAGTGCCTTTGTTTTTTAATATGTTTGAGAAGTCTTTTAAAAATCTAATAATTTCAGAAAAATTGCATAAATCGTTATTTTATATATATATATATATATATATATATATATATATATATATATATATATATATATATATATATATATATATATATATATATATATATATATATATATATATATATATATATATATATATATATATATATATATATATATATATATATATATATATATATATATATAAAATATATATATATATATATATATATATATATATATATATATATATATATATATATATATATATATATATATATATAAATATATATGAGAGGAGGGGTAGTCGTGACTGACTAGTTTAAGAAAAATCTGAAACCAGAGTAGTGGAAATGCAGTCAATTGAAAGGCCACTTTAAATAATTAACTCTTTATTGAAAAAGTCGAGCTTCGGAAAAACTCTTTCCCATCATCAGGACAATCTAAAAATAAAAGAAAATGATTCTTGTTAGTGAAACCAACAAAAATAATTCTCCTTTTTACAAAGTTCTTACCATATGTGAGTTGAAAACATGAAACAGGTTTAATACCAATGAAGAGCAAATCTTCATTCACATTCGTCCTTAAACTACATTGACTTTAACCTAGTTTTTAGCACGTGGATCGTTGCCACCATGTTACTAACAAGACTTTTACGGAGTGAAAAGAATATAACAAAAAGCAAAAGAATTTATAGTTAAAAAACTTACAAAAAACAAGTACGATTTTAAAACTTAACGACCAATGAGCGCTGTCAGTTGAACAAGAAATAAGAAATTTGATATAATGATTTTAAAAACCTTGGATTTTCCATTTTTAAGATTCGGACATCATAGGCCGTATCATGCAGAACTGACAGAGCCATCTGTCGTGGTACCTAGGTAATTATTTATACACTGCTCACAATTGAGAGTATGCAGATGCATTATTGTGAAGGTTTGAAAACTGATTTTATTTTAAGATAATAATAGGAAAAAAAGAAAAAGAAAATTGAATTTCTCTTGCTTCGTTCACTTTTTCTTCATTCCTTTGGTAAAATAAACAGGTAAAACAATATGATGGTATGAAAATGAATACCATTTACAAAGGTTTAAATTAATAGATTGTAATATCTATGTACTTACAAAATGCAAAGTTTAGATGCTTATATATATATATATATATATATATATATATATATATATATATATATATATATATATATATATATATATATATATATATATATATATATATATATATATATATATATATATATATATATATATATGTGTGTATATATAAACAAAAGAAGACTTTTGACTTCGACATGACAGGTGACAGACGAATAAAACCCTAACCCCTTTTTGTTTCGTAAAAAAAAACAACAGCTCACTCGTTTTTTGCCGTGTACCGTTTGTTCATGTCTTTTCCTTTAGTTTTTCAACGTTTTTTAAGTTTTTAAAAGAAAAAAGTTCTTTTTAATAGAATAAGTGATTGTGAATAGAGAAAAAGGCATTCAAGTTAGTAACGTATTAAGTTTTAAGTATATCGGAAAAGCCCTAGTGCCAGGTGATTTTTTACTTATCGGGCTCTTTGCCGATTTTTGTCGGGATTTCTGAGTTATGACGCTCTACTGACCTAACCTGAAAACCTCTTTAACATTTCTGAAATTTCGCCTTTATAAAACTGGTTACATCCAAACTGTAAGATTTTATGTTAAAACAGATATTATTTTATAGAATAAATGTATCTTAATGTTTCTTTATTAATAACTTTTTATAAAAAACCTTCCAAAAATGTATTTTTACTTTTAAAAAGTCAATAAAACTGTGTGGGTATTTTTGGACAGGATAAAATGCGCAAAACTATTAAAAGTGCCTACTTCTCAAGTCTTTTTCTATTTTTGACATTAAATTTAAAAAAATAAAAAAATTATGTTATCTAGGTTAAAGGACATTCTTTGACACCTAACGCATACCTAACATGAAGTTTTTTGGTTTTCAGTGGACTTTTTAATTTGAATATGCTACTCCTTAGGTTAATAAAAACAACCTTTAAATTAGAGATGTTTTTATAACTAAACAGGGTGTACCTGAAAAATAAATCCTAAGTTAAAGAGATTCCATACCGCTAGATCATCATAAAATGTATGATTTATGCGATAAGCTCAAGCAACTTTTAAATTGAAAATTGTATTGTACTCATCCAGGGTATTTTTAGAAACAAATTTAAAATTTGAATTAATTCATTTTTATATTTTGTTCATATAGAAATATTTATGCATGTAAGCCTAAGGTATACTTTTTGAGTATCCTAAAAGTCTCCTAAAAATGACATCATCATAAAATGTATGATTTATGCGAAAAGCTCAAGCAACTTTTAAATTGAAAATTGTATTGTACTCATCCAGGGTATTTTTAGAAACAAATTTAAAAATTGAATTAATTCATTTTTATATTTTGTTCATATAGAAATATTTATGCATGTAAGCCTAAGGTACACTTTTTGAGTACATCCTGTATGGTTTAAAAACATCATTTGAATGTTGTTTTTTTTTACCTCAGGAACAACATGTGCAAATTTTAAGAAAATTTACCCAAAGCATTTAATACTAGGTAACCATTTGTGAAAAATGTCTTAAAGAAATAAATAAAAATGTTTAATTAATTTGAAGTAGTACATTAAGATATATAACAGATAGATAAAAAATACAATTTGAAGGTATAACGTTAAATTATAGGCGCCTTACTTGCTGGATGGTGTTTACAAAAACACTGGCATTTATTAATAATTCTTACCTAATAGTTGATAAGTGATTGTTTGTCAAATAATTATTGCTAATAAAGTGTTTTGTTATAAGTTGCGAATATTTTGTTTACAACACCTGGCCACCTATTTTGCTGATCAATTACACAATTTGAACGATGTAAAATGCAACCAGATTTTACCGCCTAATATCAATTAATCATGTTTTTATCGATGCGATGCTTAAACAATGGGCATACATTATTTTGTATGACTTTGTTATCCTTACTGTAGTAAACAGCTTCGGTAATTATTTGACTTTACAAATCAATACTGCAATTAATTAAAAGCGGATATTTATTTTACTGATCGGCATCTGTAAGTGCAAATTCTGAAAAAAAGCCAAAGATGGGAACTAAAAAAAGGGGTCGGGTAAATGTAAGAAAGGTATATGTTTTAGTAATCTTTAAAAAAAAAGTGGAGACTTAACCATTGATTTTTTCAAAGGTGATTAAAAAGGTTTTATATTTTTCATTTATAATTTAATGTTTTTTAGTCTGCATCTGATTACAATAAAAAATTCAAGGGTGTTGCATTTAAAAACAAAAACTTGTAATTTTCGGCCAAACCGGAAGTCAATAAAAGATGACATTCTGATTATTAAATGCATTAATATTTGTCAAGAAATTATTGGCCTACTTTAATGTAGAATTCGTTATTGATTTGTCAAGCTTTCAAGAATAGGTCCTTTCTCAGGAAAACTAAAAAAACCATTTTAAGTTTTTAGAATTATATATACAGGGTGATTCATGAGGAAATGCCAATATTTTAGGTACGTGTTCAGGGTCCAAAACTAAACATAAAAGTCTATATAAATATGAGTCCGCAAGGCCTTCGTTTCTGAAGTACAGGGCGTTAAAGTTTTTTTTTGACAAGAAAAAAAAAATTTGAAAATTTTAAAACCTAGCTTATGTTTTGCTGAACATAATTAAAGAACAATACTTTTATTGAAAATTAAAAAACATATTGTTTAATTATATATTTTATTTCATTTTTTTTAAATTTTGCTATAATAAAATCAGATGGCTCGTAATTTTTTAAAATCCAAATATCTCGAAAACGGTTGCTAATATCAACCTTTAACAAGTATACCTTTTTAACGTAACAATGACAAAACAATTATTTAATTTTCCTAAAAATGTAATACAGGGCCGTACCAAAAAGTCACCTGTCATGTCGAAGTCAAAAGTATTCTTTTGTTTTTATAATTAAAACTCGAAAGTTGTTTAGAATTTCGGCTAAGCGGGACAAAAAAACATAAAAGAACGTTATTTAGCAGTCTATATAAATAAAATAGGTTAAAAAATGTTTGATGTTACTTAAATACAAATATTAATAAAATGTCTTAAAAACGATAAATATTTAATAATTGTAGCCGTCTAAAATCCAGTATTGGGTTGCCTGAAATAAATATACATACTTTATTTATTCAGAATTGGGACGTCGTCATTTTTGTCTGCTTGCCGGCAATACACCTTCATATAAAATGTATTGGCAAAGCTTATTAAATGTTACCACCAATTGCTAGTGCTTTACCGTCAATGCAAATAAAAATATAATTGAACTAGTGGCCACGCGTGTACGCCTGTGGTAAATCAATTAATTTTTTATTTACAATATAAAATGCACTCTAATAAACACTTTAAATGTTTAAAGTTTAGAAATATTCTGAAAAATTTGATTTTCCAATAATTACAAAAAACGACAGAAAAACAAAATTTAACACCCTCTACTCACTCACATGCACAAGATCGGCCTAGCGGAAGACGCCGAGTGCCGCATGTGCATGGAGGGGGATGAATCGGCAGTGCCCAGAATGACACGTCTCAGATTCGCAATCCTCGGTAATGACACCTTGTTGCCGGAGGAGGTGAAAGATCTTTCTTCCAACAGGATCATCAGATTTATTAGAAGTCTGGACCTGGTGGGAGAAATATAAAAGGGTGTGAGCCACAATAGACCGATCGGTCGCGGTGGAAAGGTGTTATACCCACTCACTTTTAACCTAACCTAACCCTCTACTTTGGAATGGAGACATTTTTCAACATATAGTAATACGAACTTTTTTTTTCATTAAAACACCCAAGGCATTATCTTTCTAAATATTTCATATTACTTGTAGTAAAGGTGTTTAGGGATGGTAGAGTATACAGTGCTATTTTTTCCAATTTATAAAAAAAAATTGTTTAAAAAGTCAGGACATTTTAAAATATTTTTTAGAATAATGGTAAATTATAAAAATATATTTTTTAAGGTTCCCAAACTTTTTAAAATGTAAATAAATTTTAAATTAGTATATATGGATATACCTTTTTTACCAGTAAACAATATGTTTTTCATGAAATTAACGCACCTAAATATTGGCAGTATCTAAGAACCTTGCAAGCTAAGTGTCTGTATATTTGTCACATGTAAACTACTGTCTTAAGGCGGCCTTCCACCGAAGCAACCTTTCAACATGTAGAAGGCAACAAGTTGCTTTTCAACGAAGTGAAGAAGGCAACCGGAAAACACGTTGCTTTCTACAAGCAACTCCATCAAAAGCAACGAAATTATCTCGTCGAACGCAACCAACGTGTAGCGTGCCACACGTTGCTTTGGTGTAAATGCATTTTGTTGTATCAGCGCTGTTGCTTTCGACACGTTGCCGAAATGTTGCTTCGGTGGAAGGCCGCCTTTAGACCTTTCGAGTTCGGTTATTTGCAAAGTTCGAGATCAACGACCGCATTTGCGCAATTTCGTGTGGTTTTAACCCTGTCGTAATTAGTTTCAATGGGTGTAATTATCTTTAAGGAAAACAATTTTGTGATCAACCTCGATTGTTAAATGATGCATTTTAATTAAAGTGTTTTGTCGAAATGGGAAATTTTTTAAAACATAACTTAATTACTGCTTTACTGGAAGGTTAATTTGTTATTGACAGCAAAAGTTTAATTTTGATAATCTCTGAACATAAAAGCTTTATTATATACGCCAAAACATATTTTTGAAAATCTGGAATTTTAAAAAATTTGCGTCTTTAATTAAAATAAGGACTTGGTATCCTTTTACTATTTAATTTATTTTTAGGGCTTATTAGAAAATTAAATGTTTATAATTATTTTTGGAAACATGGCGTAAAATTGTAAAGAACGCAATGATTTTCATTATAGTGTAAATAACTTTTATGTTTTTGGAGATGCAATTTATTGCATAACACAATTTTAAATCGAAGAAAGATTTATAAAAATATCGAGCATACAATACACAATACCCAAATTTAACTGTGTTATAATAATTATTAATGTTTTTGTCCATATCTACGACCCAAAAATCTGTATTCTTTACTAAGTGAAGTATCGTTTTCTTATATATTATGTAAGTTAAATTCAATCCTTAAAAATAACATGACACCGCTAAAAATGACATGTATGTAAAAGATATTTTACCTGTAAAAATATAACCTTTATTAAAAACATAATACCTACGCATAACTCGTGAATATACCTTACCTGTTGGTTATTAAAAATATGATGAATACGAAAAATATAACCCCCATTTAATTTATTACAAAATTTGGATATTGTGTTTATATAATTTGTCTTTAAATGTTTTTTAAATTTTAAAAGAAGTTCTTTACTTAGGCTCGTGTTATGCCATAATCTGTAAAAAACGAAGTCCGCTTTTAAATAATTTTATTACCTACTTGTTTAAATTCGTCTTTGCTTTTTTACATTTTTATTTTCTTTTGCTCATAAGAGGTTTATTGTATACATATAAATTACAAAGTCTTTTAAATTTTATTTAAAAACTGTCATCTAATTTCCTTACTTTAAGTTGTTTTTAAAGTAGATCCCATACAAAAATCTAAATTTATATACGCCAATTGGTCAAAATAAAAATAATGCTTGAATTTAAAGGTTGTACATGTGTATTTATTATTTATCACATCATTACACTAACCACAACTAACCAAATATATACCAGATTCTATTGCGCGCAGAAAAAACACTTTAGTAAAGAAAATTTTTATTTTGGAATTTGCGAAAAAAATTAGATTTTTTGATATTCCCCCAAGGGAAAAATCGGACTTTGGAAGCAAATCCTCTATTTGTATTTTTTTACTAAATTTGATTAAATTTTATCGTCAAATCCCAAATTTCGAAAAAATCTATTTTTTTCTTGATATTAGATATACGCATCAAAAAATTGTTGAGTAAAAAAATTTTAACTGGCTATGGTTTTAGAAAAACGTAGATATTTTCCCAAAATTTGGTATTTGACGAAAAAAAAATTGATCAAATTCACGAAAAAAAAAATTACAAATAAAGGATTTGCTTTAAAGTCTGAGTTTTTCGTGAAGGAGGGGAAATTAAAAAAATCAACTTTTTTTCTCAAATTTGAAAATAAAAATTTTCTTTTCCAAAGTGCTTTTAAAATATTTAGTAATACTCGTATTAAACAAATCCTTATTTAATCGTAAAATTTGTCATTGTTTTTTTATTTAATATTCTTTTCTAACATAAAAATAATAATTTATTTGGTTAATTTAACTTAAAGCAGAACTGGCAAATTTTTATTAAACCGTTTATTACATTTTTCAGCTTTTCGATTAAAATTTTCTTATAATATGTATAAAAATCAACGCTTAGACAAATAGTATAACGACAATGTATGTTTTAATTTTTAGCTAAACGTAAATAAATTGTATTACATTGTTGTAAAAATACATCAGTTATTATACTAATATAGTTTATATCATCATAATGACTAAGACTGTACAGCGCTGTAATTTAAAAACCTATAAAATATTTTGTATATTAAGACGCTTATTAAAAATTGTTTTTATTTTTATGATTGCTTAATGCAATTTTAGTACAGTAGAACCACGATTATCCGTGCTTTACGGGACCGGACGATTCACGGATAATTGAAAACACGGATAATCCGAACATTTATTTCTTACATATTATTTACATATTAATGTACACATCAATAAGATAACAGAAAAAATAGATCTCATATGTTCAAACTAACTTTCAAATTGCATAAAAAGATACATAACAGAATAGAAAACAGAATTTTACATAAGTAAACTTTTATACATACTTAATAAGAAATCTAAAACGGCCAAGTGATGATCGCGTTGTTAAATTTAGCAATGGACTTAGCAGTTTAGAATGTTTAACAAAACGTCATTGTCATTGTTATTCAATGATTTTAGTAGGCAACCTGTTAAAATCTGACATTTTGTTAAACATTCTAAACCGTTGTTAACTTTTAACAATTTGCTAAGTTGACAACGGTTTAGAATGTTTAACAAAATGTCAGATTTTAACAGGTTGCCTTCTAAAATCATTTAATAACACTGACAATGACGTTTTGTTAAACATTCTAAACTGCTAAGTCCATTGCTAAATTTAACAACGCGATCATCACTCGGCCGAAATCTCTTAACTTGCATTTATATAAGGCGGATATACAGGGTGATTCCTAAGTTGACGCTTTTTTTAACTGTGTATAAAACTCGTTAAAATAAGCAACTTTTTCAAATAACATTTTTTCAAAAACCTAAAAATAACAAAGCTACATAAATTTATTTGAAAGTGTGGCTAGTGCGGGCCTGAGCATAAATAGATAGTTTATTTCTTATTTACGCTTATTTTTTGTGTCGTTTATTAGGCCGTGAGTCAGTCGTATTGCCTTACCCGAACAAGGCGAGAATAAATTTTAATTTTAAATCATTGTTAAATCGCAAAAATGGCACAATTCAAAAACAATAAATATGTAGATTTGTTCCTTATTAATTAATGAAAAGTGTCGTTAATCTGCAAACGTTGCTTCGAGATTGTACGCGCGACGGTTTCCTTTGCGGGCTTATTCTGGACCCAAGTACTCGGGTAATTGCAAGTCAGGTCGGTTTAAGTAAAAAAAGTGTGGGAAACATTGAGGGAAAATCACGTACAACGTGTCCAAGCAGTACAGCCGAAAGACTTTTTGGGAGGTGACAACTTACTTAAGACAGGACCTTATTCGCCAATATAAATGAATGTAAGTTCCTTATTTTATAGTATTTTGAAAAAAGTTATTTTAAAAAGTTGTTTATTTTAATAAGTTTTATATATTATAAAAAAAAACGTCAACTTAGGCATACCCTGTATAATATAGGTAGCGATCCTTTTAAAAAAAATCTGTAACTTTGGTCTGTGCAAAAATTCTTCGATCTGTTTTAATTTATTGACGTATTCTGCGCAAGTTTAAAATGTCAAAAAGGTTCAAAGATTCTCGTTGCTCAAAATAGTTGCGTTGCGAACTAATGCAGTTACTTCAGTTATGGTCGTTCATTATCAGATTTAATGATGCTCTCATCTTCCTCTGGTGTCATTATTTTGTAAAAAGCTCTTTTTAAAAACATTTCTTTCACTTCTTTAGCATATGCCACTGTAAAATTGTGTCTTTCATCGTAAACGGATTTCCAAAACTTCATCCAACAAGATCATCATTCTTTTTGATAAGGGCAATTTTTCAATAATGCACGGATAATCCGCAGCCCGGATAAACCGCGCACGGATAATCGGGGCTCTACTGTATTTAAGTTGACGTTGATAAGAAAAAAATTGCAACAAGTGAATAAAATCAATTGATAAGAAAGGTCAACTATTCGTTGGCTATGCATATCGGGGGATTCTACTGCCCTGCTACCTCCCCTCGTGCGAATAAATCGTAATAACTTTGTTTGTTTCTCCGTTTCGGTGTTTGGATACAAAATTGCGGCATCGGCCAGATCGTCGGCTTTTTTTTGGCGACGCGACGCCGAATGTGTAGCCAAAGGTGCCATTTTAATTGAAAGTGGTCAAAGCCAAAGCTTTGATTGGAGACTAATATACCTGATTATTTAAAGAAACTAATTTTTTAAGATGCAAATTTTTTAATAAGAAATTATTTTCTTTTTTCTCTTTCCTTTTTTTTTGTAAGTAGAATATTTTTTTTTAGAATTATACAAAAAAGAACTTTAAGCTATGCAGATAACCCTTAAAGTGTAAATATATCAAATTTACGATTATTTCAGATAACGAAAATAGTGCAATTATCGCTGGAACGCCATATAAATTTTAATGGAATTAAACAACAAATCTAACAATTTGCACAGAACTGCGGTGTGTAGCAGTTTTACAATATTCCACTTGTTGAACAACAAAGTATCTTGTATTGTTTATGTCGTAGATTCCAAATACCTTTGTTAATTGCGATTTTTATATTAAAAGAAACATTTTTACTATGGCATTATTGTATATTTTTTGTTGCAGGATCGTTGGTGGCCATAAAACCGTTACAACGACTGTCTAGGACCATTACCATTAATAGAAGAAAATTGTAAATATGTACATATTTAAATATTAGATGTAGATTTTACATTTTTTTTTATTTTGCTAGTAGGTTATAGGTTTTATACTTCCAAAACAGTAAATTTTAATGTTAGGTTCCAATTTTAAAAAATTGCCCATTTTTTGTTATTGATTTATTTTTTTATGTTAACTATCTTTATTTACAGTAAATCCGAAAAAAAATTTAAATTTTTTTAACTTTAGAGTATTAAATAAATAAAATAAATAAATATTTTTTTCCAAAAATTAATACAATTTTTATATTAATTGTAAGGTAAACAAATATCAGTAATATTGGTCAGTCTATATTACACAAGTTCTAGCACTTCATGTTAACCTTAAAAGATCTGACAGCAATGTGATGTTTAATAATATTACTTTAGTCGACTTCTTAAAAGTATTATTCTAATAGTACGAGATCCGGCTGCCTATTAAAATGTGGCCGCAAGTATTTTTAATTAAATTATTATTAATTTAAGTAGTAAAATGATGAGAGTTCCACCTTCTCCTTCTCCTTACCTTCTCATAGCACGATTTAAAATTAATTTTTAAGATTTATCCCCACTCCTGACTAGTTAAGAATATAAATTAGAAATCATTTAGCTTTATTTTAAAATTTCTGTATTTAATAGTGCTGATGTAAACCAGTATGCCATCTGTAAAAACAAAAAAAAAGTAAGTCAATCAAATAAAAATAAGCTTTCTAAAAAAATAAATTTGAATGTCCAATATGTCTAGAAATAATTAAAACAAAAACAATGGGTGGAATTAGTAACTATAATCATTAGTTTTGCATAAAATGTATAAAAGAGTGGTAAAAAAAAAGATACATGTCCCATACGTAGAAACACATACACGAATTGGTTTTTGACCACAAGGTATTTAAAATTCATCATCATCACTGGAATCATAATCCTTGTGATCTGTATGATTTAAACTATTTTTTAATTTATTAAAATTTTGAATCACAGTATTGGTTATCGAGTAATTTTCGTTTAAAGTTTTTACTTGTAGTACGAGATCCGGCTGCAAAATTAGTCGCCCATCGAGTGTTTGCTAAAAACCTAATTTTTACATACATTTATGATTAGAAGAATATACAGGGTGTCTCAGAATATGTGGGCAATCTTTCGAAATTTAATAGAAAACATAAAAATATTATGACAAGTTCTCATAAACTTTTTTTCTACGACCCTGAAATGGCTCATAATTTTGTTCGACACGGTTTCACCTAGAAAGATAATGTAGATATTTCTCATTGATATTTTTACCGATTTGTTATCGCAGAAAACGTTTTTTAAGCGAAAACCGGCATGGATTAAAAGCAGGTAAATATCTTTGCTTAAAAATGATTGGGGATTTCAAAAATAATTTTAATTTTAAGAGAAATCAGTGGCGTACCATCAATGTCTGCCAAAATAGGTAGGTCGAATTCCGTACGAATGCCACTGGTCAAAATTTAAAAAAATGTGGTACACTAAAAAATGCTTAATAATATTAATTAATACATAGTACATGTATGCAAAATTTTATTAAAATATCCAAACTGGTATTACAGATAGATATTAATAATAAATAATTTATTTTAAAAAATTTTACCACCCTGTATCTTAAAAGTTTAGACTTTTAGGACACACGTTCATATGAAGTTTTATTCGTAAAATGGACCCAAAAATGTTCTTCTTAAATATTGACGTACAATTAAAAAACACCCTGTATAATGTAAAAAAATACCATTCACGATGTTTGTTTGTAAACAGTTAATTTTATCAATGTCAATCAAGAATACCTTTTTTTAGTTTAAGGTTAAAGCTATCCAAACATAATATTGTTATCATACAGGATGTTGAAAAAATTGCAATTATTGTGTCAGAGCTAGTCCGTTTCTGGAAAACTAAATAAGCCAAATATGACTTACTGGGCTTATTTTAAGAAGACCCATCTCGTTACCTTTATTTTTTAAAAATAATAAATTACGCCCGGTATTTTAAAAGTTATTTAAAAAACGATATCCAGGGGCGTGCGTTATGTATTTCCGTAAGGGAGGGTCGTAGAAAAAAAGTTTATAAGAACTTGTCATAATATTTTTAGGTTTTCTATTAGCTTCTCAAGAGCACATTTTTTAAGACACCCTGTATGTTCTCCTAATTATAAATGTATGTAAAAATTAGATTTTTAGCAAACACTCGATGAGCGACTAATTTTGCAGCCGGATCTCGTACTACAAGTAGAAACTTTAGACGAAAATTACTTGATAACAAATACTGTAATTCAAAATTTTAGTAAACTAAAAAATAGTTTAAATTATACAGATCACAAGGATTATGATTCCAGTGATGACGATTTTCACTTGTGCTAAAATTTCGATTATAGAAAATTCCCTTCCCTTTTTTCAAAATTTAATCAACACAAACAAATAAGGTTCCCATTAATAATTTGTTTTTTATAATAAATAAAAATATTTAAATTTTTTTTATTAAAATAATTTTAAACATACTTTAGTTTTGGAATTGGTAACTATACAGGGTGTAATTTAATTGATGGCTAAAAATGCAGGATATGATTTTTCAACTCATTTTAAGACTAAAAGTCCATATAAACAGATATGCGCAAGGAGCTCATTTTTGAGATACAGGGTGTTAAAATTTTAAGAAAAAAATATTTTTTTTATTGTAATTTTCATACCACTTTAAATATTTTTATGAAAATTGGTGTACGGCGTTTATGCATTAAAGAGCATTTTTTGACCTAAGAAATATTTTTTATTTCCAACAGTGGCGTCCGTACTGGACTCTGACTAGATATTTTTGAAGGAAAAAAAAGTACGCCACTGCTTTTCATAAAACAAAATTATTTTTGGGTCCCTGAACAATTTAAAACAAATTTTTGTTTTTCTTGACTTTTTTACGACTCACCTGTTTCCATTAAAAAAATAAATTGACTTATTTGCAACTCATGGACCAATTAGCAGACGATTTATGAAACTTTGACAATAATTATTTAATAAGATACTTTTAAATGTTGGAAATAAAAAATAGTTTAAATTATACAATCAAAATTTTAATGATAACGCAGTAACATTTTCATAATATTTAAAATTTGAAATCATAGAAAACTATTTTTTTCAAAATTTTAATCACACAAACATGTTCCCATAATAAAGTTTGATAATACATTCAAATATTAAGTTTTTTTTTATGTCCAAAATCATTTTAAATATTAGATTTTATTAAACACCTTATAGTGTATGTGTTTCTACATATGGGACATGTATCTTTTTTTTACTCCCTTATACATGTTATGCAAAACTGATGATCATAATTACTTATTTCACCTATTGTTTTTGTTTTAATTATTTCTAGACATATTGAGCATTTAAATTTAATTTTTTAGAAAGCTTATTTTTATTTAATTGACTTACTTTTTTTCTTTTTACAGCTGGCATACTGGTTTACATCAGCACTATTTAAAACAGACATTTTAAAATAAAGCTAAAGGATTCTAATTTATATTCTTAACTAGTCAGAAGTAGGGATAATTCTTAAAAATTAATTTTAAATCGTGCTATGAGAAGGTAAGGAGGAGGAGAAGGAGGAACTCTTATCAGTTCGCTATTTCAATTAATAATAATTTAATTAAAAATACTGGCGGCCACATTTTGATAGGCACCCTGGTAATATATAATATATATATATATATATATAATATATATATATATATATATATATATATATATATATATATATATATATATATATATATATATATATATATATATATATATATATATATATATATATATATATATATATGTATATGTATATATTCTCCCAATCATAAATATATGTAAAAATTTGGTTTTTAGCAAAAACTCGATGAGCGCATATTTTTGCAGCCGGATCTTAGACTATAAGGCCGACTTATCATACGCCTATTAAATACTGATAAAACTTGGCATTTTTAAATATTTAAATGGTAAATTAATACTACCAACCATTGGAATTAAAGTAATTTTAATAGTTTGTATAGTTTTCGCAGTTTTTTAAAAGAACTAAAAGTATTATTATAAATTGAGGTTATGGTATTTACTTCTGTTCTTTACGATGGTAATCTTTTTTTAATTGTGCTAATTTTTTGGCTAACAATTAAATTGGCACGGACTATTTTTTGTAGTATTTTTACAACTAATTATATAGCATTTGCAAAATCCCTTTTTTGACAATAATATATCTTTCCTGTTATGCCAAAGTAGCGGATGTGCTATTTATATAATACGCACGTTTGCGACTTAGGCATAACATGGATGATATATTAATGCGCTAAAAATAGTACAATAATTTGGCTACTTGCTCCGCAAGATCGTTTAGCGCTCCCCAACCTAACAGCTGCTCCTAGCTAACAATTTCCTTAGTTTTTGTAATTCTTATACAATAATTGGTGACACGATAAGGTAATAATAAGTTTTTGTTGGGTTTACGCGCCAGGAAGGTCTTTATACAATGGGACTGCTTCGGTATTGGTCCCGGGATACAGTGACTAAGTATGCTACGCCTTATTGGCCCCCATGAACTTTCAGATTGCCTGAAACAGTAAAAAAATAAACTAAAAAAAAACAAAACCTTATCTACGATTCGGTAGCAAGTCTGCCACCGTTATCAAGATTAATTTAAATAAAAAGTAAAATAGCAATTAAATATAAATTTGTAAAAATTTAGATAAATACCCTAGGAAAATCTAAGAACTTCTAGTTGCTATTTATGACGTTTTTTCATAAATTACATGTTGGTTTGTTTTGACGGGTATAATCACTATTTTTAATTAAAACAAACTTATATGTCATTTATGACAAAATGTCATAAATAATAAATAAAAATTTTTAGAGTTTTGTATTAAAACTTTTAAAAAAATAATTTTAATTTCTTTTTTATTTTTTCATTTAAGTTAATCTTGTTAACATAAATAAGTTATTGAATTTTTTGGGTTTTTTGGTGTTTTCCTTCTATTTCAGAGATTCGCAAGATCATTGGGGAGTTAATGAGTACACTTCGTCGGTATACCCCGGGGCCAGGTCCAAAGGGTAACTTCCCATTTCATCAATTCCCGTTTTATCACTTTAGGAAAATCTACCTGTATTTGTGCCATTTTGACACTTGGCATTTTAATGAGTTTTGCATAGTGCCGTTTCAACACTTGAATTCCTACCTACAAAACAATCGTCATAAAAACACCATAAACCCCAAATATATTTATTACTAATGGATTATCATAATTCATTCGGCAAATCGTCGGCCTTCTACTAAAGTGTTCAAATAACTAATTAAAGGTAAGGGTTATTTTTTTGCATAAATTTTAAGAAATTTTGTAGTGTGCTTTAGTTTCCGTATAGCCACCAGTTAGTGATTTTATCAAGAACTTGTGTTTATTTGAAAAATGGAAATTAATATTGTTGAGTCAAAAAGGGGATGTTGTATTCTTCTTTATCAAGGATACAGATTTACTAAAAAACATACATATAAAAATTGTAATGTGTTCTGGAAGTGTTTTAAAACAAAATGTTCCGGGAGCCTCACTACAAATGGTGAATTCACTAACTTTTAAAAGTAAACAAACAACACACATGTGAGCCCGATATCGCCAATAAAGAGTTTTTTAGTAATTTTTGTTTTAGTTCAATAGTTCTAATAACTATCAAAGCTGTTCCTTATATCTTTTTCTTAAACTGTATAAGAGAGTGCAAGTTAGGTTTTATATTGTTTTTACTAGTTTTGTGTTAAAATGCGAATTAAGCGTAATTACTATAATATGACTTCTACTTAGTAACACTAAATTTGGCATTTTAACGCACAACTAGTAAAAATAATATGAAAAAACACTCGGTGTCCGGGCCCTAACTGTTGAAACGCCACTAAAATACCTGCTAATGCTAATTTCGGAAGGGTCAAGTGATGAACAGGGACAAGTGATGAAATGGAACTGATGAAACGGACATAAATCGTCCAAAGCACTCGCATTGTATAAAAACTTTCTTGGTCAGTACACCCAACAAAAACTTATTAAAACATGAATCCGCCACAATATTATAAAACATATCTACAAAATGATGTTATTAAAAAATAAATGTAAAATAAAATAATAAACATTTTACATAACATAGAGGGTATATTTTTAAAAATGTTTTTAAAACAATAAACACTGTATTTTATAAAATATTTCTTTCCAAGGTTCAGAGGTTCTCCATTTAGGCTACCAAAAAAAATCAATTTTTTTCGTAATTACATATTTCATTTTTGATTTTGATAAAGCGCAACTTTAAAAAGCTACTTACAATTTTTTTTAAATATTGGTTAAAATCAATAAGGTAAAAGTAATTTAATTTAGATGCTTAATTAATAACGAGAATAAATATGTTTTTAAGTGTCAAATAATTAATGAATTTGGTTAGATGACGTCAATTACACGTTTTAAAATAATATTACTTCTGAAACCCTATTCAAATTTTATATTTGCTATTAATAAGTAACTTTCTCGTAAAGGTAAAGGTTATTAAAAATAATATACAAGTACCTATTTAAAATTAATATAATCTAGACTTTAATAATTACGAAAAAAAAAGTACAAAAATAATTGTAAAGTGGTTCTTTTTTATAGTTATCTAAAAAATACATTCTATTTCATTTAAAAACGTTTTATGTTTATTTAAAAAAAAATATATATTATTATATATTTTTTACTAACGGTGTATTTTCTTTTGTAATTAAAATATAAAACAAATTTAAATGTTAAAAATATTAGTTGTTTATTTAACTGCCTTATTTCTTAAACCTAGTGCACCACCTGAAAAACTTATCGATAGAGGAAGTTTAAGACTTTATGTTAAATAATACCTAAATTATAAGATATACAATAGCCTTTTAATCCTTAATTATCTTAAAATGTATGGGAAAAATTAAAGCCAGTAACAACATCGTATAAAACAAAGTATCCGCACTAATTATACTGAAAACCGGCATCGGTGATTTTTTTTTTTTAATTGTAGTATGTTAGAGTCATATTTCTTTATAGTTCAGTAAACGAAGGTGTGGACCTAAAGATCAGGTTGAGCTGTCACATTTTTTTTAATTTGCAGGTAATAATGTGTACTTTGACCTCTAAAAATATCATAGATAGGAAAATGTCCGCAAGGGCTTGAAAATCGCCCTCAAGAGCCCGAATATCCGTTTTTTCAACTATTTTGGCCGATATCTTCCGAAATATGACACTTACGCAATTCGGCGTTACACCAAAATGAAGAGCAGCTCATAAAATTTAAAAATGATTCCCATCACTTTGGTCAAAAATTTGATAGTTTTTAAAATAGCCAGCCATAAACTCGCCGCGAATTTTTTTTTCACCTGCCCCGCATCTCGAAAAGCGCTCTAAGCTACGTACACTTCCAAGCGGACGGACAAATTTTTTAAATAACTCACGTAAAAAGGCATATTTTTTATGATTCAAAATTCATATGAAAGAAGAAACCTAATGCTATAATATCTTGTCATTGTTTCCTATTTTTTTTTGTTTTTCTGGAATATTGAAAACTCGCGCCAAAATAAGTTTTTGCTCGATATTTTGACCCTCCTATTAATCTGTTCATATTTTTTTATAAAGCGTAATTTCACGGACTCCTTTTAGATAATGATTGCTTTGAAAGGTGTTAAATACATTTTAAAAGATTTGATAAATATTGTTTGTATATTTCTATAAACAACTTGTCTTAGGGTGTTTTTTTGGATTTCCGAAGTTTTCGAGAAACCAAAAAACTTAAAAACAAAGAGTGTCATCGAGAGGGAAACAATCTAATATTTTGAATGATGTGCATTGAAAGCCGATATCGTCCTTGATTATCTATTAATTTCCGATAGACCCGAGCATTTCCAAAAACTCCAGAAATCAAAACAAACTTCCCTAAGAGTTAAATCTTTTGAAATTTATTTGACACCTTTCAAAGTATTTATTATCTAAAAGGATTTGCTGAAATTAAGCTTTATAAAAAAAAATATGAACAAACTAATAGAGGGTCAAAATATCGAGTTTTCAATATTCCAGAGAAACAAAAAAAGGAAACAGTGACAAGATATTATAGCTTTAGGGATCTTCTTTCATATGAATTTTGAATCATTTAAAATATGCCTTTTTACGTGAGTAATTTAAAAATTTGTCCGTCCGCTTGGAAGTGTAAGAAGCTTAAAGCGCCTTTCGAGATGCCGGACAGGTGCAAAAAATACGCGGCGCGTTTATGGCCGGTTATCTCAAAAACTATTACATTTTTGACAAAAGTAATGGGAATTATTTTTGCAGCTAACGAACTGCTCTTTATTTTCGTCTAAACACGAATTGCGTAAGGGTCATATCTCGGGAGATATCGGCAAAAATAGTTTAAAAAATGGATTTCCGGGCTCTTGAGGGCCATTTTTAGGCCCTTGTGGACATTTTTCCATCTATGATATTTTTAGAGGTCAAAGTACACATTAATACCTGCAAATTAAAAAAAAAATTGTGAAGGCCTCACCTGATCTTCAGGTTTGGGGTTTTTCCGGATTTTATTTACTGAACTATTAGATAATAATTCCACAAAAACTTGGGAAAGTCTCCGATCATATTGTTATATTAGGACTGCAAAAGATACACCACTAAAAGGGTAAAAAATACATTATATTACTTTAATTTAAATACATTTGAGAAAAACATAAATTAAAGGTGGGAATTTGTGTTATTTGGCCAAAAATACAGGTATGTATAGAATTTCATTTTGCAGTTTGCCAAGTCGCAAAATAGCTATAGACCGGTTCAAATCATACACCAGAAAAAGTGTGCCAGTAGAAGTATGTTTAACATGATTAAAACAAAAAAAGGAAAATAAAACACTTTAGGTTACATCACCGGCGCAGCCGGAAAATCTGTTTGGGGGGGCGACTTAAAGCGCCCAAAATTTTGCTATTTTCTAACCGGATGTGGGACAAATTTAGCAACAAAAACTAATAATTTTGCTTTATTGAATACAGTACATCATATTTTAAATATAACTTAATAAAATAATTGAAATACTTATGATAAAACTAGGAATCAAATTTTTTCGTTTATATAAAAATAAAAACAAATCCTACTTGCTAACAAAAAAAAACTAAATTATAATATTAAGTCTTCTTTTTTTTTGCCAGTTGATTTAAAACTTCTTCGGGAGATTCCTTCATTTTCTGGCAAATGAACAATTTAGCTAAACCATTAAGTCTATCTAGCCCAGTCGTATTTCGGAGGTACGTCTTTAAAAGACCTTTCGGGGGTACCTGTAAAGTTTTTTTGTAGTAGGGAATATATTTATATCGCACTCAGAATAAAGGTCAATTACATTTAATGCCTTAGAGGAATCAGAAAACTTTTGGTTCCATAATATAAATTCGGCTTTTAGAATAGAATTATTAGCAAACGTTTTAAAAAAGCCATTATTGGCATAAAATTTTGTACAGTACTTAAAAACTTACTAAGTTTTTCGTTTGAACTCTCTGACGGTATTAGTACCTTGAAACGGCTAATAAGTTCTTAATGTGTAGAAAAGCGGATCTGGATAATGTTTTTATTTTTTTATTTTTATATGTAATTAATTTTTCTTTTACAAAATTTGATAGCTTGCTCCCTCCCCTGGCTGCGCCACTGGTTTACATAATCTCATTGTACTTTAGAACTCGTAATGAGTTTTTTAGGTTTACGTTTTTAAGATTATCTCACAAAGTGTGCCGAGTAAAAATTGAATTAAATATTATTTAAAAGAAACTAAACGAATAATTTATTAATATGGTTAGTGACATATACCGGATGACACAGCGGACATGTAACAGCCCATAACTTCTTTATGTATAAGAATTATTTTCTTAAATTTAGGTGGTGTCATAAGGGCGCGCTTTTGAGGACTAAATAAAACTATTTTTTTTTACTTTCGGTTTAACGGAAAGTAACACTTAATTTTAAATTTTAAATAGCATCCTGTATATAATTTTAGCCTACTTAATCCGCCTCAAAATTCTCTTTTTAACCATGTGTCACACTTGTCATTTGTTTTCAAAATGGTTGCCAAAATCGATTTTTTTCCAAACTTATAGTAGGCCTGATGTGACAATTACAAATTATCAGCATGTAAAAGGCGTTGAGATGCAAAGAATAAGGTGTACAAATATTTGTGATGTTGTTAATTTTTATCCAAAAAATAAGAGTTTGGAATAAAGATTAATTTTTAAAAATGTTGAAATGTATTTGTTAATACTTAATATCTAAAAACTCAAAATCGGAAACTACAATTTTTATTTAATGTAACTTTTTTTTATTAAAAAAGCAAAATTATACATATCTTCATTTCTTTATGATAATTGTTTAGTTCACCTTTGTGTTATAGGTTTAATTATTAATTAAATGTCTTTGATTTGTACCAAAAAATGGTCTTTTAATTTCATGAATCTCTTGATATGTTTACCATTTTTGTTATGCCTACTTGGCGCATTATTGTTACCTACTTAAACATATATAGCCCAGTCTGTAGGTTAAAATAAGGACTGTTTATGACGTTAATTTTTAACAGTTTAAAAGGTGTTAGAAGTTGTAGAGGGTGATTACCTGAATATGACTGTATAGTTTTAGACTCAAAAAAAGTGTACAGGGGTGGGGGGTGGATGGCTAAAAGTGCTAAAAACATGTTTTTTGCTTCTGCATGCGCCATTGTTAATTTTAGAGGAATACGTTTAGTATGTTTTTTTTAGGTATTAAAAAGGCCTATAATTTGAGCCCGGCTAGAATTGATTTGGTTCATTTGTTTATAAAAAAATGGAAAAAAACCGTTAAAAATTGCCATTTTTTTAAATATTGATAATTATTGCAAAAATATTTTTTATCCATTTCTGTTATTGCAAAACATAGGTTTTTTAATTCTTAATTAAATGAGAGGTTCTAAAGTATGATCGGATAATTTGTTGCTAGGATAATTGAGTTTTACTGATTTTACAGCCCTAATCTAGTAGGCTATATCTTTTTTGTTTATAAATATTTTAGGTATTACAAACTGTCTTTTGCTTTTTCAAGACTTATATTTTACTAATTTAGATCAACAAAATAAAAAAATAATATTAGGTCCTTTGTGTTGAGCCTTGAAAAAAGGTACTTTTTTGTCAATAAACAATTGGAGCCGGAGCGCCCCACCCCCTGCATAAGTTAAGAATTTAAAACCAAGAAATATGGAAAGCTGGCTTCAAAACAAATATTTTTGAAAAAAAAGTTATTTTATTTATTTAAATTCTAAATTACTTTAAATTTGCAATTAACATTGAAAAATAAAAAAATATTAATTTCCATTTTTTCCAGAATCATACCTTTAAAAAATCTTAAAAATTCGGTTATTTAATTATAACTCGAAAAATATTGCATTTAGATAAAATAATTATATTAGTTAAATAAAAGGTCTTGTAAAAATACATTGTTTATGTTCTATAAAGTTTTGTGTATCGTTAATAGTTTTTAAGATATTGACGCTTTACATTTAAAAAAATCGTTAATATCTGATCCTATTATATGCCTTTTCTTGATTATTTGCTGTTTAACCTCCACTATTTACTTCAGATTTGTGTTCAACAGAAAAAAAAACTCCGGAAAATCCTATACCCACACCCAGCACTCACAATTTTTTTGTGGGCCTGTGTAATCAATTAAACTTAATTTTATTTATAATTAAATTTTTTATCTGAAACCCTATTAGACGACATACCAATTAATAAATCTGAAGGCACTTGAAAAAGCAAAAGACTGTTTGTAATACCTGAAATATTTATAAACGAAAAAGATATAGCCTACTAGATTAGGGCTGTAAAATCAGTATCTTAGCAAAAAATTATCCTATCATGCATTAAAACCTCTTATTTAATTAAGAAATAAAAAAACCTATGTTTTGCAATGACAGAAATGGATTAAAAAATATTTTTGCAATAATTATCAACATTTAAAAAAATGCCTATTTTTAACGTTTTTTTTTTGTTCATAAACAAATGAACCAAATCAATTCTAGCCGGGCTCAAATTATAGGCCTTTTTAATACCCAAAAAACATTCTGAACGTATTCCTCTAAAATTATCAATGGCGCTTGCAGAAGCGAAAAACACGTTTTTAGCATTTTTAACCCCCCACCCCCACCCCTGCACACTTTTTTCTAGTCTAAAACTATATAGTCATATTCAGGTAATCACCCTCTACAACTTCTAATGCCTTTCAACCTGTTACAAATTAGAGTCATGAAAATTACCTACAGACTGGGCTAATACGGATTTTTGAATCAATGTAGATATGTATAATTTTGCAACTTTGGTAAAAAAGTCAGTTGTGCATATCAATTTTGATAAATTATATGAAATAGTAAATGTTTGATCTAAACTTAAATTAAATAAAAATTGAAGTTTTCTATTTTGGAGTTTAAGATATTAAGCGTTAAAAAAATATATTTCTAAAATTTTAAAAATAAACCTTCATTCCTGACTAAATAAGAGAGAAAGTAACAAAATCAAAAAAATTTTTAAACCTTATTCTTCACATCTTTACATCCTTCACATGCTGATAATTTGTAACTGTCACGTCATGGCCTACTAATATTTTGGAAAAAAATCGATTTTGGCAGTCATTTTAAAATTAAGTGACAAGTGTGACACATGGTTAAATAAAATTTTAAGGCGGATCAGGTAGGCTAAAAATATATACAGGGTGCTATTTAAAATTGAAAATTTAGTGTTACTTCCGGTTAAACCGGAAGTGATAAAATTGGTTTTATTTAGTCAATAAAAGCGCGTCCTTATGACTAGTGCATCTCCCAAATTTAAAATTAATTCTAATAAATAAAAAAGTTAATGGCTGTTACATGTCCGCTGTATCACCCGGTATGTACAAAGTGGGCAAAATTCGATGCTTTTAATAGGAAACTCATGTGTCTTTTAGTTTACCACAAAAAAACGCTTGCAAGACACAAATTTCTAGTAAAAATTACAAGCCGCTATCTTCAATCCTTCCTTTTTTGTTCTAAAGATTTTTTAAATCTATAGAAACAATTTTAAAGCAATTTTTCATGCAGGTTGCAGACGTGCTTCTCGGTTTTTTTTTTCAAGGTGACGTATTTTTAATTAATTTTATTTTTCTTTCAAATTTTAAAAAGGATGGCCTGCATATTTTTACAGTTTTAGAATTTTTATTAAAAAACCTTTTTTAAAATGTATCACGCTTTGTATTTCTTTTGAGCCATTTTTAAGATAAATTGTATATAATGGTATATATTATTGTTATTGAATAGAAAGTAGGCCATAAAAAAGGACACATTTTTTATTTAAACAAACTTTGTTTAACTTTTGTATTTTATTAACTAAATTAACTGCTGTTGTCGGATCATTTTTATGTTATTACAAGAAAATTTAAAATAGTTAGGAAACCACATGCTGTGACCAATTGTGTAGTGGAATCCGAAAATTATTTAAAAATACATGAGTCGTAACAAATAATTTTAACTCCGATAGACAACCTTTTTCAAAAAATCAAATCAGAAAACCTTAAAACTTATTTAGGACCTAATTTAAGATTGGTTTTTTATAATGTATAAATATTGGGAAAATTAAAGCCACACATATGTGTTTATAAAAATGTCGAAAGTCTGGTAGTCAGGTATATTTTTTTAAATTATTTATACATATTCATTTTTGGTTGTGTAATTTAGCTGTTTGTATATTACTTGTGTCCCTTATAAAAAAACTTTGCATTTTAATTTATAACAAACTTACTGTTGGAAAATATAAAGCATTTAGTAATTTTTGTTTTTTAGAATTATTGAGATCTCAGATGACCAGTGCTGTAAATTGGGTTGCTAATATAATACTTATTTTCTAAGTTTAAAATTATATCTATAAGTTTTTTTGGATCAAAAATGGTATATTATATTTATTAGTAGTAAGTGAAATTTAAAGAATAATACATTTTTGTTAATAATATCACTAGTAAGTCGTTATAAATGTGTCTTCTATGTAAGTTATAAGCAAATGGATGTAACAAGAAATAATAAACATTGTTAAATTTTTGTGTGTATTATTTCTTAACTGGTCTGATTAGGGTCTTTCATAAACTAGGATGCTTAATGGGTATAAAGTTGCACTTCTTAGATTTACATATAGATTACTTTCAACAAATCTGGGAGATTCTAGTGATGAGCAGGGAAAGAGGTTCCATTAAGATATAAAAGAAATGGAAAAAAGATATCAGGGACGGTGAGATACGAACATGATGGCAGATTACTGCCGGTCATTAAAAAGAGAAAGTAATAAACAGGAACCAAACGTAAAAGATAATCAATTTTGAGATCGTTCCATAATAAAAAAGTAAGATACCATGAAAAACGGTTAAAGTTTAAGTATCACTTAAAGCTTATTTCATACTTGGTAGGGTCAAACAAACCTTGGATTTGAATTCAGCGATCTCAAAAACATACAGATGTATCATACGTTTTTACTTTGTATTATTCTTAAAATTTAACCTTTAAATGACTTTGACCTTGACCCTGTATGGTCGAACAGACCTCAGATTTGCATTCAGCAACCTCAAAAACATACAGATATATCATTTGTTCTCACTTAAGTATTTTTTGAAAAATTTGACCTTGAAACTGACCTTGACCTTGACCTTGTAGAGATAAACAGACCTCGGATTTGAATTCAGCGACCTCGAAAACATAAGGATATAGTAGTCTTGTCCAATGTACAGAACTTTTATTTTTTTTGTGGGGTTGTGTTATCTTACTTTATTAAGAAATTTTTAAAAAATTAACATACATAACATAAAGTGTTTTATAATGTGTATTTGCATTGGCATCCTTTTCTAAGTCATTCTGTTTACACAATTGTTGTCGTTTAAGTGAAATAAGTACAGTCAGGATAGATAAAACTTTAATGTACGTGTTATGTATCTTTCATAATGCTTTTAATATTTTTTACTTCATTTCTTTGGGGGCCCCTGTATGTTATGTTAAGTAAGGCTTTAACTCGTCTGTCAATAATGGAAATAATTAAATTCCTGCATGAGTGGATTTTAAAAAGACTGGTGGGCTTATGTCATTTAAAACTGAAAGCTTAATGAGAATTAAAAAAGCCGGTGTATAAAAGGGCTAACGTAACTAAACAATTTTAAATAAAGAAAATAAAAATACTAGCAGAATTTCATATAGGAAAGCGCAAACATTCTAAACAATTATTGATTTCTTTTTTAAAGCTCTGATATTTATCTATGTAACGGAATATTTTAACTTAATATTTACCAATTTCAAGAAGTCTGATTAACTTGAAAATTTGCACAGGGGTCATGGATCAATAAAAATAAAATAATTATATAACTATTTTGAGCAGGATCAACAGGATAAAAAAATCAAAAATAAAAACCCTGCGCATTCGTAACCACTATACTTTAGTGCAGATTTATTTCTTTGGGTATCAGTTTCGTAGTTACAGGGTGTTAAAGATTTATGTACATAATGATGTCTATCCTTTGCGAAGTAGATAAATGCATAAGTAATTTAATAATATTACTTAAAAACTTGACAATGTTATATGGCAGCATAACAAGCATTACCATAGTTACAAGGCATATTGTAAAGAGCGATTTCATGTATTTATTACCCACTTACACAAAATTAAGCAAAAAACAAAAAAAATAATAATAAGAACCTATACCTACAAAACTGTTAATTAAAGTCATAAAAACTTTTTATTTTTTAAATCAGCTGCTCTTGGAGGATATAAATCTGCAATAAAATATAGGGGTTTCAATTTAAAAAAATCGTCCATGACATCATATCTACTATAGTAGGCACCCTGTATATTTTTATTTTATGTAAAAAAAGCGCAATTTAAAATTACTCCTTACGTGTTCAAGGAAATTTTTGATGTTTTTTTGCTTTAACAAGTAATGAATTTGTTCTATACATTATGTATACATTTCTTTACTACCCTGTCACTACGAAACTGCCATCTAAAACCATAAGTGTTTTATGTTTTTAAAATCAGCTCTTCTTGGAGATTATAAATTTGCAATAAAATATGGGGGTTTAAAAAAATTATCGTTGGTGTCATATCTACTACTAATTACTATAATATAATTTTGTCAAAAAAACGCAATTTAAAAATTTTAAATTTTTTCGTGTTCAAAATTTTTTTTTTTGCTGTAGCAAATAATGAATTTGTTCCACATTTTAGGTACACACTGTATAATAGGTTATAACTTATTTTATATATAAAAAAGTAATTGTGATTGTTATTGCAAGAGCGACGTTATAAGCAAAAGAAAGGAAGTGCATATCATACAGGGTGTAAAAAGTATCATGCTCACCATTTAAATGGGCGATAGTAGAGCTTAAAACAAGTCAAAAATTTTATGACATATGTTCAAACTTTACAGATTTTGTTTTTAAAGATGTCAAAGTTAGAACTTTTGAAACAATTATTTCAAAAATCTTAAGAATTTGGGAAAAATTTTGTCTTAACCTTATTGAAATTATTTTGGAAAAAAAAAAACTTTTTTTTTGAAAAAAAAAAAAAATATAAATAATTTTTTTCCCCCGTTAAAAGTTAAAAAACAATTGGCAAAGAGCATCCTGGTGCCCGAATAAATCATTTAATATTCTTCCCGGGCCCGGGAGCAATTTTTTTTGTTTGTTTGGAAAAATGGATATGTTTTTTTACTACAAACGTAGTCAAATGTACCAAAGATTTTTGAAAACGGAATGTGTGCAACCGAGATATCTTATTCTTTAAGCAAAATAAAAAGGTGCTGTTTTAAAACAAAGTAAATATGAAAACCATTTCAAAAAACCTTCGACGGTCGACTCGCATTCGATGAAACAGGGCCCAACTTTTTTAAACATTGAAAGGTCATATTTCAAAAACGATTAACTTTTGACTTATGTTCTTGGCTTTTTCGACTTTTTTGAGCTCCCTTCGCCCATTAAAATGGTAGCATCATACACACCCCTTTTATTTTTAAAATTTAGGTTCTGCTATGAGTAGTGCAATCTGTTTTCGATTTTTTTTTCCTATAAATAAAAGGGTAGGACCCTTTTTCTAAAAATTTTCAACATTGCGTAGTAAATAAACACATAGGAAAAGATAAATTACGATGAGTAAATTGCTTTTTATTTGGTAATCCATATTTGTGAAGATTGATAGATAGCCATTAATCTTTTAATTTATTGTTTTAGTAACTAAATATTATTTCATACAAGAAATTCCAAGGTTGTAAGTGTATTAAAATTAAATTTTTAATAATATATGTTTTGTTTTTGAAATAGCTTTTTTAACTTTTATTGCCTTTATTTAATTTTAGAACTAAAATTCTAACTAACACTTAATAGTTAAGGATTCGAAGAGAGGTCGACCTTTATCCATCTGATAGCCGAATAAAATATTTTTTTTTATCAAATTTGATACATAGACGAATACATTTGACATATATTGCCTATCAAAATATGTTCATCGCTATTTTTAAAATTAAAAATGATAAATTTCATTTTTATCAAATGTTCCACCCACTTGGTAACCAAAAAAATATTATTAAAATTAAATTTAAAAAGGAATATCCTTTCGGTCTTCCTGATTCTATTCATGGCTATGTAACAGGGGTTTAAAAAGGGAAGTTAATATAAAAAAATGTGTTAACCAATAAAAATATATATATATATATATATATATATATATATATATATATTATATATATATTA
>JAHBCN010006342.1:0-49508 GCA_019359885.1 Listronotus oregonensis | reverse complement strand
AATTTAAAAACCCGGGGGTTGCCGGAAAAAAGTTATTTTAGATTCGTGATTAAAAACCCCTCAAACAGTACTTCTTAAACGAGGGGCAGTAATATGGTATAATTAGGCAGTATTTTAGAAGTTTGCAATGTAATTAAACCTAAGTTCCTAAGGTCATAATTATCCTAAAATTTAAAATATTAGAATTTTATTAAATTTATGGAACTCAGGAAAAAAGGGATAGATTACACCAAAAGGGAGTGCCTCTTTTTTTACAGGTATTTTTGGTATGATCTGATATACCTTCTGATATTTATGTTTTTTTTTTAAATGTAGATTATACGCTTAAAGTAATAATAAATGTTATGATTTTACCAGAAAGAAAAAATCGGTTTTTTGTGTTTAAAATAAGAGCAATTTTATTTTTCTGGCAATATATGTATGTGGTTTATTCAGCAATACATATTTTATTTTGATATTAAACATGATTATCTAAGTCTTGGTGTCCGAGGGACCCCCTGAAAAACCATCGCCCCCATGTGTTTATGACATCACTGCAATTTCTTGGTGTTTTCGAAAATGGATCCCATGCAGTTATTCCTGTTCCTACAAAAAAATCAGGGCAATTTATGTGCTGTGAGTATTAAAAAATAGTGTAATTGATATAAGAGGGGTTGCTTGTTGATTGTAAGCACGGTGAAAGGAAACAAAAAAGCAATATTCTAATTTTATCTTTTCTTAAGGGTCCACAATGATCTATTAGACTTCTGTACTGGTACTGTGCAACACAAATATCTCAATACCAAAGTAAGGGTATTGTAACTAGTGAGGAAACTGGGGCTCTAGTAAGCAAAACGAAAACCCATATCAGTAAAAAAGAAATATATGAAGGGACAGACGGGTGCGGAAACCTGTGTAAAGGGTTGGGTAGAGCATAATGGGCTTAGGCTTCAGTGCTCGGGCCCCCGGGGGGGAACCCACCATGCAAATAGTGATAGATGGAAGGGTATTGTAAAAAAAATACATCGCCTAAAATCACAGCTGAAAATAATAATTTTTTACGCACTTTACGATGACTGTAACTCGGGGAGGGTGCATTTTTAGACACTTTATCTTTATAGGAAAAAATCCTATATTGTCCTCAAAAACAAGCCTCTTAAAATATTTGTATTAAATTCTAAGACACTCTGTATTAATACTTAAAATTCTAAAAATTTAACTTATAAAAATCGTTTATATCAAACATTTTTTAGTTAATATTTTTCTAATTTTTGGTACAATTTATAAAATAAACCAAAATTATACTTTTTATACCTACATACCTTAAGATTATTGTTCAGTTCGCTTTCGCCATTTTAGTTTTTGGGTGATATTTCGGATATAGTTTGTTTTTCCCATTATATGAGCAAATAAAACCCTTCTTATTTTAAGCATTTACCCTGAATATCTTTGGTGTGATCAGTTGATAAAGTTAAGCATTTCAGTAAAACACGGTGTTATTTTAAAATCGATTTTTATTAACAACATAATATTTAACAGTGATAAATACAAAGGAGAAAATCAAAACATTATTATCTAACAGATCTACACTTCAGTTACTTGTTGATTGGCCCACAGCGTACAATTTTCTTCGGTTTGGTTGTTAAAATTATGTTGCCAACTCTGGAGATGGTGTCTTGGTACGTGGTGCAGGGTGAAATTGAAGTTTGGTGGAGTCGAATGTCATTGGAAGCTATAAAAGAAACGGTCAAGTTCATGTAGGAGTCCTTAAAAAAATCCTGAACTTTACAAAGCTATGTTGGCTCAGAACGAAGGAAAAAGCATTTTTTTCGAATACGGCTTTAGGTAACCAAATTTTTGAAAGATGATTTTATTATCTTGCAAAAGTCTATCAAGGCTTAAAAATTATGTACTATAACGTACTCTGAATGTCTTAAGTGTGGTAAGAAGCAGATTTTTAACAGGGGACTTAAAGATTTGTAGGTTGGGAGAGGAGGGAACATCCACAGGCAGCAAGTTCTGGTTAAAGCAAGAAGGAACGAAGAAAGTGATAAGTCAATGGACTTTAAATGAATGCATAGAAGGTAAAACCACAGCTTACTTACAGCTGTAACACTCTCCTGGCGAGACGGTTAGCGCCGATCGTCGCGCAGATTTATGCTCCGCCCTGTCCGGGAAAAAGATGTCTTTGGCGTGCAGTCTGAGAACTTTCGATATTATTGTACGTTTAGCCGCAATAGCCGTAGGTATAATTTTTGTGTGTTTTAGTTGATCGTTTTGAATATTGCGTTTTATTTTTATTTTTACTTCGGTAAAATGAGTGACAAAAAATCGTTGGACATCATCATGTTTGTGCAGTGCGAAACTGTTTTAATAAAGGTTATAACTCAAAGAAGAAATTCTTTAGTTTTCCTAAGGATGCTAACCGGTAAGTACTTAAACAAATTTTTTTGCATATTTTAGTAAAATTTAAACTTTTGGTAATTGTCTAGAAAGTGTCCGCAACTCCGATTTTGACCAAATTTGGTATACGGAGTTTTTTGGGGCGCTCGAATTAAAACCAATTTTAACTCTTAATATATATATATATATATATATATATATATATATATATATATATATATATATATATATATATATATATATATATATATATATATATATATATTTATATATATATATATATATATATATATATATATATATATATATATATATATATATATATATAAGGGTGTTTATCTTAAAACTTACCACTCACGTTATATGTGAATTTTGCCGAAACACGCCAACAAATTTATTGAGGGGGAAGGTTTTTTTACAAAAAAATAGATGGTGCTACTTTAAACCCCAGGGCTACCGCCCTAAAATTTTAAGATGGAATAAGGGGTCGTGTAATACATCATTTTTTAAAGGCCTTTTATTTAGTATGAGCCTATTTTTTTATTAATAAAATTTACAAACATACTTGCTTTTTTGTTTATCTTTTTTAAGACATTCCAAAACTAATTCAAACCATAATCATTGTCAAGTTTATTATTTTTGTTGTTTCTAAGTCAATGGTGAACACTTTTATTAGGTAAACGTAATCCTTTGCAAAATATTCTTATTTTCGCAAAACAGAATATACTAGACTATTTATTGTAGTCAAATGTAGTAAGCATGGTTTAAAAATGTTATTATTTATTTACAGAGCCAGAATATGGGCACTAAAAGCCAATCGATAAGACCTGCTTGGCAAAGTAAACAATTTATATAAAAGTTACTCGTTATGTGCAGACCATTTTGAAGAGAGGATGTTTACGAGTCACTTGCATGCACGATTAGTAGCCACTGCAGTTCCCACCCTAATCCCATCTCTTGAGGAAGTTCCAGAACTGACCATTCGTATAGTGCACCGCCTTTGAGACGATCTAGAGGAATACAAGTTCTAGATGATATAGTATTAGTTTTCCTTTGGAACGATCTAGAGGAATACAAGTTCTAGATGATATAGTATTAGTTTTCGAAGGGAATCCACCTGCATTAATTTATCCAGGTGAGAGCTGAGAAAATACCTTAACAATGACCTGGGAATATGAGGAAACAGCTAAAGATCGACCATGCATCCTCTTAAACAACTAACGATTTTTATAAATCATTATTCTTTTCATAAGATTACAGATAACTACACCTCTTCTAATTATTGTAATACAATTATTGTGACCTAAATATTATAAATCGCCCATGTTACTTTGTCAGCTCATATGAGTTTTTTAGTCTATAACAATTAAAATGTTATTACTTTTTCGAATCAGTTTATTGTATATTTTTATATTTCTTATTAACTTTAAAATTATCTACTACGGTACTATTAGGCAAAAATTTGTCGTTTTACATAAATAAGTAATCGTTTTAATCCGGCTCCCGGATGCGCGACAGAGGGAGCAACGCTTCTGTCTCGTTTGTTCGTAGACTGCGAGATCAAAGGTGCCGAGTTGTGGAGCTATAAGTAAGCTGTGGTAAAACTTTCAAATTAGCCGAAGAGCGGATTTCGACAACCTGTACCCGTCGGCCAACTGGATGAAAATTATTTTATGTAACCATAAGTGGGTATAGCGAATGGGCTGCGTAAAAAAGTGGTCAAGATTAATTTTTAAAATTTTTTAAAAAAATTCATATTTTTGTAAATATGTCAATTCTTACTTTTCCATTTTTTATGCCAGTACCAAAGATAATACTACTACGAATAGATGGTTCATTTAAATGGAACGTTTTGAATCAGTTCCGGAGATATCAATGCTTCCGTAAATGCAAATAAAAATTAAGTCGGTAACCCTGCCCCAGCGAATCGAGGTACGAAACCATGTGCGACATTGTCAATGTCTGTCGCTTGTACCTTATTCGGAACACGAAGTAGCGAAAGCGGGCGGTTAAACGAATTGTGTAATTTCTAGTCGCGTTTCATCACGCTAATAGTAAAGGCCTGCCGGCAACACTGTTTAACTTTCGTTCAAGGATAGCGCGAAAATCTCTCGATGGACATCGGCTCGCGTTATCCAAAGTCCATTAGGGGTATCAAAAATATAGCATTGAATGGTTCATCTTATCCGTAGTAGTATTATCTTTGCCAGTACTTATATGAAGTCATGGAAATATAATGGAATGTTGGAAATATTGGAAATGTTAATAACAAACCATTTTTACAAAAAATATCGATAAATTAATGAGATACTTTCAAAATATTGTGAAAAAAACTTTGACCGCTTTTTTTAATATTCTAGAAAAATCAGAATGGACTCTAACTCATATGCAATGATAGGTACGAGTTTTCCCATTTCAATGAACTTTGAATGATTAAAAAATGTACATTATTGCTCGAGTAATGGAACAATTCGTCCGCCCGCTTATAAGTGAATCCATGAAGATAGCAGCATTCTAGCGATAGAGCGGCAGCTGAAATGAGGGGACTTTTGGGTCCCGTTATCTCGAAAACTATCAATTTTTCGAAAAAAGTTATAAGGACATTTTTGTAGACTACAAGGTGATCTTCATTTTTTGTCCAAATAAAAATTCTCCAATTTGCATATTTTGGCAGATATTAGCGGGAAATCCATTTTTTGGCCCTCGAGGGGCCATTTTCAGCACTTTCCCACCTGTTAATGTTGATAAAGTTTTTTTCGCTCGAAAGCATTTCCGAAGACCCAAGAATTGCGCCACAAGGGAAAACCGTACAGATTTTTTTACAGCTTTGTCACTTTATTTCTGGCCTAAATCCCGTACTACTTGGTTTTATCGGAAAACAGGAAATCGTAAACAAACACATATTTAACTTTTAAAAGGTATGCTATTTTTTATGAAAATAATTCAGTTTTACTTACCGCAAGATTTCTTGGATCTATGTCCTATACTTATTTTCCATTTTTTCTGTATTTCTGGAAAATGGCGATTAAAAATGCCCAAACTACCGCATATTATGCATTTTTAGGGGAAAACAAATAAATAATATAATAAATTTTATTTTTAAATTTTAAATTTTTTTCTAAAGACTCTTCTGCAGAGGTCATAATAAATACTCCGGCTTAGGGAGCTGCAAAATTGACTTTTCCAATTGCTTAAAATTTAAATGCAACACCCTGTATATTTTGTTAAATTTCGTTTCTACGGGTCATTCCTGATAAAAAAATCTGTATATATTATACCTATTTTTGTTATTTTTTGAGAAAATGCGATTGAAGATGTCCAAACGACGAAAATTATGCAGTTATAGGGGAAAACAAATAAATGTTAGAAAATTAATAAGCCTAAATTCAGGCCGTCTCTTTGGAGCAATTTTGTTATTTTAATATTAGTTTTTTATTTAAGAAGGTAATTAAAAAATAATTTAGAATTAAATTAAAAAATATTAAATGTTTCTAACGTTTATTTGTTTGCCTATAACTGCATAATATGCAGTCGTTTGGACATCTTTAATCGCCATTTTCTCAAAAACTAACAAAGATAGGTATAGGATATTATACAGATTTTATATTAGGAATGACCCGTAGAATCCAAATTTAAAAAAAATACAGGGTGTTGCATTTAAATTTTTGAAGAAATTACGGGAAAAGTCAATTTTCGCAGCACTTCCGGTAAAGCCGGAACTAGTTTTATAATGACCTCCACAGATAGAGTCTTTAGAAAAAATTAAATTAAACATAATAATTTTTTATAACATTTATTTGCTTTCCCATGAAACTGCATAATATGCGGTAGTTTGGACATATTTAATCGCCATTTTCTCAAAACAGCAGAGATAGGTATAGGACATAATATACATTTTATATCAGAAATGATTTGTAGAATCCAAATTTTAAAAATATACAGGGTATTCCATTGAAAAAATCAAAGTTGATGTCACTCCGGTTAAACCGGAAGTGATAGAGACATGCTATAATATCCAAAATCAGCATCTTATGATATATTATAGCATCCTAAAATTTGAAAGCTATATGTTTTTATTCAAGAAAATAAAAGGCTGGGTAGTGATTTCGTTGTCACCCGGTATATTAATCAATAGGCATTTTTTAGTGTACCACCTCTTTTTTTTATTTCCACCAGTGGCGTTCGTACAGGATTTGCCTTGCCTATTTTGTCAATGCAGATTATCGGTTACTTATAATAATGCTGCCGGGGCACCATTAGGAGGGTAAACAGGGGCAGGAATGCTGGGGGGCAGGAATATTGTTATTTATTTAGCAAAATAAAACCTCATTGTAAGTGGTAGTAATAATTTTATTTTAAATTTACAATTCCGATTTTATTATATGTTTTTCGGCCAGTACAGAGTCTTCTTGTTGAAACCATTTTTCATATATTTCTATGGGGTCGATCATCCAGTGTTTATGGAAACTTATAGCATCTTTGTTCGCTAGACGACAAGGACTGTAATCAAGAGATCTAGCCTTAAATAAAAAATAAAATATTTAAGTGTGTTAAGACTTTTAGGTCACGTAATGTAAAATTTTTTTGTGCTTATAAGTTGGGATACTTATATTTAGTTTATTATTGTACTTAAATAAATAACGTCAGTTTTTCCGTATTTTGACAATCTTCGGGAACCTCTGTAGTCATCCATTTTATAATTTTTACTTCCTGTATTATGAAAAAAAAACCTTCCAATCCATTTGCCTCTACAATCGTTTTCCATATTTTTAGAAAAAGCATATATGTATTTTGGCACAATTAAAGTCTAGCAGAAACTGAAATTTCTTTTATTTAAAACAACTACTGGCGTACGTAATGTCCATAGATGTAATAACATTATATACACATAAATAAACGTGCTTATTTTAGCAAAGTTTACCATACACCTAGCTATATTGGTTATGAATTTAAAAAATTTGAAGGAAGTTTCGGTAAACATTTTCTACTACTTAAAATATGATCATTTTAAAAAATTTCATTATTATATGCGTTTCTTCTTTATGACACCATAATGTTTTAAAACATCATTTAGAAAGGTATAAGAATATTGTCACGGACTTTAAAAGTATTTTTTATACTTCTTGATTTTTTTCACGTTACTATAAATAAGGACAGGAAACGTTGCAAGGGCCAGATTATTTTTGACTTTCTAAGCATTCAGCAGTTTACAGAGACATTTAAACCGTTGGCATAGTTACGTTGCATTGTTGTTACCACATTACCGTTTGTGAACCTGATTGTCAATAAAAAGGTGTAAAACGAGAAACGAGGACCCGTGTTTTTAAATGAGGTGTTACGGACCAATATTTACATTATTAATATAAAAAATGGTGATATATACTATAGTTTTGTGGAGTTTATAGTTTTGTGGAGACCAACCATTCAAATCCTACTTTAAACATACCTGATGCATCTGCGGCACGTGCACCAAAACCACACCAAATTGATTAGCGCATGCGCCAAGAACCATGTCGTCGGGAGAGTCGGCTTGTGGGCAGGAACATTTTTGTGTAATCAAACTTAGGGCAGCTCGGTTTAGAATGATGCCTGCGCCTCCAGTGGGATAATTAAAGCCCTCGTTACCGAATCGGTAGCGTTCCCCTAATATCAGAGGATGCGAGACATTGTGGCATGTCAGTAAACTGGCGATTCTTGAAACACTGTAATAAGATATATTTAATCGACTTCGGCAAAAAATAATCTTATGTAGTAAACCATTTATGACATATCTGGATACTGCTTAAGCTGATAGAATTGCCGGCTGATTATTTTTTGTGAAATTGAATTATTGAGAGTGGAAACTATTTCAACATTTATGGTTCTCCTAGCTAAAGGTTAAGATAGCAGAAAAAAAACATGTATATTTTACAAAAAAATATTATTTTCTTAAAAAAAAATCAAGGAAAGTAAGAATATGGCACTTGAAATACTTTGGTATTAAAGAATTTTGGTCTGTTATACCTATATCTTTTACGTTTTAGAAAATACGAAGTGCTTGGTTTGGGATATATTTTGTGCCGACAAATCATTTTTTACAATTAAGGACGCAATACATCCATTAGATTTTAATAAATTATCAATTAATTAATCAAATAAATTCAGTTTTTAATAGACATTTCTATGGCTTTTAAAGTAAAGCCAATAAACACAAATAATATTTTCTTTAAAAATTTCTACAGGAAAATACTTATATACATAACAATTTTTTAACAGTATTACATACATTCTGTAAATAAAAAACCGCTACTTGTTAAATAGAGAATGTAATTTTTGTAAGTAAGTCTAACAAAAATAAGCAAATCCCTTAATCTGTTTTAAGTATTCTAACATTACCTTAAAATTGTATCATCATCCACCAAGGCAAGCCACTCTAATTTGGACTCGTCCTTAAATTCTTGTTCTGCATATCTTAGAATGGCTAACGTTTTCTCGCAATGACCTCGTTCTGTATTTTTTATGCCCAAAGAAACAGTCGACAATTCAGAATCTAAAAAATAGGTTATCTATCATTTATAATAAAATTTAAATTTTCTTAACCGGATTAGTACTACGGCTGTAGTATTTAAATGTCTTCAGAAATTTTTTTTAAGATAATTTCCAGTTTACTGTAATTGTTTAAATAAGTACTGATCGGTAAATAAACCACACCCTGTACTTTTTAGGCATTTAAAAATATATTTTTAGATATTATAAAAAACAAAAAAGGCATATAAAAGACTAAAAAAATTTAATTATCTAAATCAGATTTTGTTAATTTTGTACAATTACCTTCGTAGTCACTGAAGAGAATTATTTTGGAAGTATATTTAGCCCAAGTCTTTTTGACAACTTCTACTCTATCCTTATGGTATTTATGGCAAGTTTTAACCGCAAAATATATCGAGGAAACATCGGTTTTTCCCTAAAATCATTACAAAATGTTTTATAAAAATTCTTAGTCTGGGAAAATTATAAAAGTTTATTTATTTTACAAATCTACTTTTATCAAAGAACACTTTATTCAAAATTTAAGTCGATATATGCAATAGGGAAACATCTAAAGGATTAAAGATATTCAATTTAACATACATCATTATTTGGGAATTTATGGAATTCATAAAGAATATTTGGCCATTTATCAAGGAGGAACCAAATAGTTGTATGTTTGTTTTTATATAAAGGTATTTTTCCTTCGGTAACGACAATTGCGTCGATAACAAAACTATTACCTACGCAATCTTGAATACGGTTTGGACGTGTAGCACAGTTTGGTCCATCCATACAGCAAAACATACTGTCGTGTTGTATCATAGAGCCCTTGCCATTATCATATACAAATAACGCGAATTCATGTGCAGGATCAATGTGAAAGTCTGATTTTCTTATAAAATTTTGAACTATTCGAGTTTTCAGTCTAAAACAAAAAAAATACTAGCAACAACTTAACACTATCAATTTTTAAATTAAATCTAATTATTTCCTAATATGTGGTTAAAATATATAGGTAATAAGTAGTATTATTAATTTTATTTCTTTATAGTAAACTATATGACAAAAATATTAAATTCACTGTTATGTAATACTAAATACCATTAATAATAACAGTTTTTTTTTTATTAAAATGGCACTGAGATGTAAAATATTAATGCCAGTGTTAAATAAAAAGAAATTTAGTTAAAACGTAGTTTTATCTATAATATCGGGGCCATTCTCATATCCAGCAAAAATTTTTTTTCAGGCTGGTGAAATCCTCATATAATATATAATTAAATGCTAAAAGTGGTTATACCAGATTAGTGATATCGTTATACTATTTAAATGATGTCTTAATATAATTAACATACAACCACAATAAATTATTAACCAAATTAAATATAAAAAAGTTAGGCTGCGTGTCTTGTGAGTTTTATGTCATTGTGTCTTAATTTGTTTTATATTTATACATTAATCTCGTTTAAGTGTATATTTTTGCGGACTATCAATTTTCCTTTTTAATGCAAACTTTTTAAATTAAAAAAAAAATCAGAACTGTGATCTTTTTTCTGTCACGACCGTGACTTATTTAATTACTTGCGTTTATTTACCATTGTCCAAACGTGATTTAGTCATCACAACGGCGAAAGTACAATTTAAAAAATTAAATTCTTACCGAAGTTAATGAATAAAGCATATTTTTCTAAAAATGGCAACAAAAGCAAAATCAAAAATATATTTCACTTAATTATCTTTTTTGTGTCACGAAAAATTAGAATGATCCATCGTCGTTACTAAGGCAAACTCCACGAATATGAAAAAAAAATGCGAATTTTATTTATGTACATGATTAAATTAGTTTTGCGTTAAGTTTTCGGTGACAAAACCACGAAGGCCGAGAATAGCCACCATGGTGGCTATTCTCGGACGAAGGTAAGAAATATACCTTTAAAGAAATACATTTGTGTAACTAAAAAAAACCGCAAATGTGATATATTTTTAAGTTTTGCAAAACCAAATCTCGAATGTGCCAATTTGCACACTGTGGCTTTGCTTTAGAACCAACGATTTATATCAAAATAGTGCACCTTATAGTTTACCTTTGTAAAAAAGAAATGCTAAAACCCATCCCAGATCCCAGGAAAGGGTATTTAAAAAATGTTGGATCCTCGTAAAATGCAAAGTGGTGTATAATAGAAGCATCTGAATCATGCAAAGCATGTCCAATCCATAGTTCCTAGAAAATAATATAAAATGTAGGGTAAGTTGTTACGGACTGATCTGGAATGAACTACCGGAACGATTGAACTAAGAGGAAGAGGTAGCAAAGTTTTTACTATTTTAGAGCTTATTCATTTTAAATTCATTTTTGTATTGGTAAATATTTGTTTATATGAGATAAATATATTTACTTTTTTAAAATCGTATTTTTCTAACCCCTGCATTAGTAAATTAATAGACACATTGGTACGATCCTCTAAAAAAAATACCCATTGTGTGCTATTGTCAATAAGTTCCAAAATCGGCAAAATTAAAGGAGTTATCGTCCAGTCTGCTTCTAAACCGAACTGCTTATGAGAAATATATATGTTTGGCAAATTCTGAAACAGAAAAAAATATGCAGGTATTTCTTACATCATAAAAAAATGGGTAAAATAAATATTAAAAGTGGTATGTTTTGCATTCATTAAACTTACACTGACTAAAGTTTTCAATTCAATTATTTCCCGAGCACTTCCCGAGAAAATAAAAACTAAAACATTTGCGACGTAAGTAGGTTTTAAGATACAAGTAAAAATACAATTCTAAAAACTGCTGGAGAGCCCTCAAACAGGGCCGTAATATCGTATTTTGAGAGGATCTTTTGGAATTTTGCAAACTGAGTGCAAAATTCTAAAAGATCCTCTTAGATGGTTAGGTTCATACCTACAGACTAAGGTCTACTGAGAAAAACAACAGGTATGAGATTCCCACCCCATTTCATGCATTAAACTCAGAAAAAAGAGAGAAGATCCCACCAAAATACTTATGTAAAATATGGGTTAAGTTCCTATCCAAAAATGTTTGGCCTCTTAAAATACTGAGATCTAAAATTAGAACTCTTTTTTGACTTAAAAAGTTAATTACTAACCGGCTGTATTAATGATAAAAGACGTAATACAGACAAATCAGTAAAAAACTTGCCAAATCAAACAAAAGTGAAACAAAATTGTTGATAGAACTCGGTCTTATTTTAGATCTCATTACTTTAAACAGCCGATAATTTTGGGTAGCAACTTAAGTCTTTATTTGCAAGTTTTTTGGTGGGATAAATAATTAAGTACACAAACACTATACCTTTGCCATTGTTACTTACCAAATAATTAAAATTATTATACTGGTCGATTATATGTTTTTTCATATTGCTTGCCAGTTTGTTGTGATAATCGTTGTTTTGACTGAGAATGATAAAGGTAACATTGACAATATTGGCATGTTCTAAAAAATATTCATTCATTAAATAAAGCAATGACAAAATATTCATTAATTATGTCAATCTGGTTTTTACTTTTTTTAAACTGAAAATTACCACAGGTTCTTGTGAAAACTTTCGTCGCCCCTTGGTATATAGAAAAGTTGGTAGAGATTAGAATTAGCTATGAAAATTTTTATTACTTAAGATATAAGAACATATATAATTGGTACTCCAGAGCCTTTAGATTTTTTGCAATAGTCATCGGAATCGGAGAAAAACTACTGTCAAATAGTTAGTATAAATATGATTTCTCGAAAATTATTTATCGCTGATCTGGCGGAAAGAGGTATTTCAGAGCGACATTTCAAATAACGCAGCGGAAGTAAAATAAACGTCTCCCGTTATTTTACTTTCACATAATTTTGAATCACTTTTGAAAAAAAAACTAAATCATATATATAGTTTTATCCTGGGTTTATCAAAAATTACCAGTATCTTGAATCCTAAATACAAAAAAAATAAATAATGTGGTAATATATATATTTACTTACCTAAAGCAAGAGAAATACATAAAAATGACATTAACAATCCAATAATATTTTTCATAATTTGTAGAAAGTAGTGATAGTAGATTATTATCATATATTTATATTTCTTTCCTTTTGTTTATTTGTATTTCTGGTTACAATAAGAAGAAATCCATTTTACAATAAATTAAAATATTTATTATTTTAATTTCAGTATTCACCGAAAATCTTTGGTCGTGTTTTATGACTAGAATAAAAATATAGCGAAACGGGCGTGTTTGAGTGTGGAACCCACACGCGCCTTTTTCTAAATGCGTGGTCCGCAAGTCCGCATTGTATCCGTTTTGGTTTGCTTGGTAGACTATTGATTATAAAGAACTTTATGTTATTAAACGTTAAAGAATTGTACACAATTTAGGATATTATATATAATATATATTGCGTTCGGAAAAAAGTGGGATAAATAGGTCAAAATTTTAGGGAAAAACTTTTGGAAACGCTCAATTTTTTTACATTTTTTTAAATAGAAAGCTAGATACTGAAAGCTATTTATGTGGGAGGTAAAACGAGGTATTAATATTTGTTGTGAAAAGAAACGTCTAAAATTATGATGCTTTATCCAGCCTACCAATCATTATTTAATTTGTTTTAAGATTGTTTTATTATGCTTATCGTTTTGTTCTATGCATATATTCAATATCATGCTTACGTGAAGTCATTGGTAAAAGTGGAAAATTAATTATTGTTCCAAAAAAAAAGTGTTTCCACTTATGGTGGGTGCCCAGGGGTGGATTTACGCAAAGGCTGAATAGGCTGAAGCCTAGGGCGGCAAATATTATGAACGGCAAATTTACGATTAATTTATAACAAAATATAATCGTAAATTTTAATGATATAATTAATGATTTTGCAGAAAAAAATGTTCAAAAAATGTTAGTATATAGGGTTTTGCCTATAATTAAAGAATACCAAAAAAAACTAATTTGTTTAAACATTTTAATTTAGGTTTTGTTTTTATATTATAAAATTTGTTTGTTTTAAAGAATTGTTATTTAATTTTCTGTATGTTTACCTTTTGTTTGGTAAAAAGTTGCTGTGGAGTGCCTACCAAACTTTTAATCAGATTATTGTTGACACTATGGCAGCTAGTGTTAATTTACGGCTAATACCTCGTGGATTCACAAGAATCATTGAAAGCGGAATTTTAACATTCATAATCAATTTTTTTTAAAATTTATAATTTATCTGTTTTTTAGCCATTTTTATTTGAGGTTTTGGTAAAGACCATTGGTTTTTATTAGGTAAAAATAACTTCTTTACAAAACAAAGCTATTTTATACCATTATTAAAAAAATACATTCTGAACATTTCGCTCGAGTAAAAAAATGGATTATAGCTTTTCTTTAAATAATTTTATTCAGTAACTAATAGTACATTTTTAATATCATTTGTACAAAACTTTTAATACACTGCCCTGAACTTGTAGTATAGAGTCAATACAGCACGTTATCTCATAATATTTCTAAAAAATAGACAAGAATAGAAAATCATCGAACAGCTCAAAGTTTAATGGTAAAAGTATTCGGTTACATTTAAACTAAAGGAATTCTGCAAATTATAATTCCACGAGCCTTTCGCTCCTCTCACATTGAGAAACTTACTTGTTGCTTTTTACTATAGATGTCGCAAGTAACCGACTTATTTTAAACACTTTGCCGCTTTCATAGCCATATAGTGTTTTAAAGCTTTAGTCGACTAAAGCGCGCGAAAGCATAAAAATGTCGAGATCCAAATAATTATGCGCTCTACAACGGTGCTCTTTTTTTATAGAATTTTTTCCTAAAATGCCTACACCGCCATACAGAGATATTTAGCGAAAAATCTAGTTTCAGTTTAATTAGTTCGGGTTGGCATAAATTTTTCAAAAATATTTTTTTAGTAAACCTGTCAAGTGCGAACATCGACTTTTTTAAATAGTAGTCTCAAGTATTTGTATTTATTTTAATAATGGCTTTGTGTATTATTGAAAAACGGCTTAATTTTTAGTGTTTTGGTGTGTTAAGTGTTATTTTCTTAAATATAAATAATCTTTTTGTTGATGGATTTAATATAGAAGCATTTAATTATGCCGTTTATGGTACTCAACAGGAGTCTATGTTTGGGTTTACAGTCGCACTTCACAAGCAAGGACAGCATAGAGGATGGTAAGATTCAGAAAAATAGTCATTGATTTAAAAAAAAATAACACTGTAAATTACGCTTTGCGCTTTGTACATACAAGAAAACAATTTAAAGAAAAATATCCGAAAATATCTATTTTAATTTTACAAATGTTGTGTTTTTTAATCTATGACCTGGGTTAAATCAGATGGCAAAAAACAATGTTGTAGAAATAATACTATAGTGCTAAAAAAAATAAAATAAAATATAAGAAAGGAAATTAAGCATATTAGGTTTTTCACCATTCTTCTTGTTATTTCAATTTTTATTGGTACTACCTATATCCTTCTTGATAATTTTTAAAATTATATTTTAGTATTTTATCCTACGGTTTTAAATGCGACACAATATTTAAAACCACTTTAAATTCCTTTAACCGAACAAAAAGTCAAGTTAAAGTATGGTATTCTCTGAAGTCCGATCTCAGATAAATTTCATCGCGTCTGAAATTTGTCACAAAATTAGCCAGTGAACCAACCTTTTTTGTTCTGAGGGAATGTGACCCGCTCCTTTGAGCTACCATCTTTGGACAGGCTAATAAACATTTCTGCGAAAATTAATACACCTCGTATATTTCTGGTTAGCATTGGTCTGGTATAAAAACCAATTTTTTTAAATAATTTTATTTAATGTACCTGTCGTATGCCTATTTAATTCTTTTAGTATTATTAAGAATTAAACATTGACGTTTCGGATATAAAATGAAAACTATTACAATTCTCATAGCAAAAAACTGCAAGTAAAGGCTAAAAGATAGTTTTTATTTTTTATATAAATGTATAAAAAAAAAACTGCCATCATTGGGAAGCTCAAGGATATCGGTATTCAAAAACATTAAAAAAAATAGTTAAACTAAAAGCACTCTAAGAAAAAAAAAAAAAAAGTAATTTTCGCATCGTGAAAACCAAGTCAGTATGAATTACTAATTCAAATTAGTTTTCAAATATAAATTAATTTTTAAAATTTTAACTAAAAATTACATTTTCTAACTTATATAGTTTTTAAGGCATAAAAAGGGGGATAAAAATACGCAGGGTTATTATCAGTAAATTTTACGTCTACAAGACAAATAAAGCAATCAGAAATAATGACAAGTTAATTACCTAAAGAAAATGACCCAACAACAAGTTATTTTTGCAAATATTTTGGTAATTATTCACAAATCTGCATTATCGGTTAATGACGGTTTTATCAGCGCCACTAATGGCATAAACAAATCTATTTCTTAACTTTGTAATCCGGTTTTCTGTAAACACGGTTACACAAATTTAAAAATTTATAAATAATAAATTAGTTTGAATGGTTGGCTCTATATAGAACCGTATTTTACTTTTACCGCAAAGAGAAAAGTATTTTTGTAAGCACGAAAAAATCTCACCTCGAGATTTTTGGAAATTTTCAAGTTTTGCAGGGTCCGTAGCTTAAGAAACACATGATTTCCGAATTGCGTTTGTTTTGACTTCCGTTTTGCTGATGTTCTAATTAAAAATGTTTTTACCGAGAAAGATGAAATAAGTATTGCAAACAATTTGGGCTTCTGTTAAGAACAAAACCTAAGGTTCATTCAACAGCATACATATGTGTAATTTAAAAAAAAATGTATTGCAATTTTTAAAGCCAGAAGGAACTCTCAACTAACCATATGACTTTTCTACAAGATAAGCACCTTAAAATATAGGTTGATGTTGCGCTAATATTATGTTACATTGGCAAAATATGGTACGGGTTAATACCATTACCGATTTTCTTTTTCTTTAATGAAGTTTTTAATGTAGGCGTCAAACACTAATATCCGTCATTCCCAGTAATGAATATTCAGTAGGTACATGTATTGCCGGCAAACAGCGTAATAGCCTTATTATTACAATGTTTGACTGCAGTCATTTGCAATGTCGGAATCCGTTTTAGGAAGCAACGTAATAATAATTTTTAATTCAATGTTTGCCTAGGTATAACAGGAAATGACTGAATGGTTAGTTCTTGATAGTCAAATACGATTTTTGTGCTGTACATCTACTGAGTAGTTATTTCAGGGAATGACGGATTTTAGTGTTTGGCACTAACATATACAAATAATCGGTATATACATTTTGTTTATATGCTAGTTTTGTAAAAATATATTTATTACATACTTTGCCTTAAAAAAATATAAAGATATCTTAAGAGTAGAGTTGATGGTATCTTCAATTAATTTATGTATTTATAGGATTCTTGCACTTCATTCATTTTCCGAATTAAGCACATTTAAAAATATAAACAATTATAGTTTGACTATTAAATTATTTTTAAGAGGTGTGAGTCATATTCTTATTTTACACATGAGCTTAAAACGAATAAGTTAAAGAGAGAATAAGGTAATTTATTTTTCAGTCATCAGTTTCAGGAAATTTTGGTCATATTTAAATACAAAGCGGTTAATGCTTTGTATCAAGTTTTAAACAAAATTATTTGGTAAGTTGCGGTTAATGACAAAATATCAAGATTAGTGTGTCATATATACTTTATAAACATAGTTAAACTACTTAGAAAGCCACTACTGCAGATTTAAACAGAACTAAGCCGAAGGTAGTAAAATTGCTTGAAATAAAACATGATTGTTAAAAAGGCAATTTTCTTAAGCTTTGACGATTAAAGGGATCGTTCTTGGATGACGGGGAGGTGGGATAACGACGGCGACGTCTCTAAATCCGGATGGGCGCGCCCAGGCGAAATTGGGACGCCCATCTGGGTCGTGCACTTTTATCGTTTTGACCTAATTCGACAACTTGACTGGTTTATGTATCAACTTTTATTTTTACACCTGACCATTTGTTAATTCGTAATATTTTTAATTATTGTTAAAAAGTAAAAATATGTTTATTTATGTCTTTTTTTTAGTGTTATAGTTTAAATTATAATTACTTGGAAACATTGGTTTTGGTAGAAATAATATGTATGTATGTGTGGTTGTAAGCTCTAATTAATCTATTTAATTTAAATCAAAATGCATCATATTAGGTTTATTGAATTTAGGGATAAAACCGTACATATGTATGTTAAAAACTAGGTTAAAAACACATTTTTTTTTAGTTTAACAAATAAAAAAAATGAAATTAAGAAATCTACAAAGGTATCTAGTTAACGCTTCATTCATGATATTTATAGAACGCAGTATCATTGGTACTTAGTTTTAAATAAATTGTGCACTAAAGAGATCTATTTTCGATTAGAAATATTGCTCATGCTCATGCTCCTCAACTAAGACAAACTAACACAATAATAGTCCAAGTAACTGGTTCTATTGTAAGAATACACAAAGCACACAAATTATTAAAAACTCCCTTTTAAATCTAAACCGATTTTAGTAAAACTAAAAGTCCAAGAAGATTAATGAACCCACTTTTTATGTCACTTGTTCGGATTCATTTCCGTTTTCACTCCCTAAAAAACATAAACGTTCCAGTAGGAAACGAAATTAACCATTACAATTCTGTTCTATTCTTTAAAATATTAAATCGCATTGGACCTATGGTTTTTTATGTCACGAGGATTTGTTTTGTTGAGACAGAAATTTTTATATTGCCAAAAGCGTGCTACAATTTTTATTTGTAATTCTGACCTTTATTTTCCTATTCCTTATAAGTTAATCAATACAAGTCCATCTAATCCTCGATCTAATCTAACTCAAAAATTGATTGTTTCATTTTTATTACGTAATACAAATTATTATAAGTTCTAAATGCCGCGGAGGCAAGTTTAGTATATATTAAAAAATTATCCTATAAGTTAAATAACTACTTTTAGTAATAAGGGACTTTAATATGAAATTAAATTATGTTGCAAATAAATAAATTAGTTCAATGCAAATATGGTATGTGGCAAGCATGTTTTTAATAAACAATCAACTTGCAATATCCTTACAAACATATAAGTTATCGGTGTCATTGTCAGCGTGAAATACAAACGTCCTACATACACCTGACGTAAAAATATTCACTTAAACCTGATTCAGGTTTTATGAAATTTGTCGAAATTCGAGTTAAAAACTTTTGGATTATGGGCAATTTTCCAACGGAACTCAGATTTAGCTTACCGACATTAATTATATACATTTATTTGTATATCTGACAATATTTAAAATTATTGGTGTGTCTGACTCATACACGTGTTGAAAAATATTTAAATCTCTAAAAAAAGCATAAAATACTTGATTTTTAAAATTTTATTAAATCAAGATATTTTTAAGGATATTTCCCATCTTTTTAACTTTAAGACAAAGAAAAACATCTTAATTTTTTCTCTTAAAATAATTTTAAAGTTTATATTATTTGACAATGCTTGTATTAACTAAGGTTGTTGCTATTTGCGGTCTTTTCACCTTTTTTTAAATGTATTGATCCTTTTTTTCTATAATAGGACACACAGTATTTTTGAAGAAGGTTTCCTAAATAAATGCCATTTATGTTATACAAGTCTGCTTGTGAACTTTTCTATGAGCTGATGCCATTTTACATTAAACGAAATTAGGTCACGCAGTTTCTAAATTACCTAGTCCATAAATTATTTATCTTCTTTATATGACTCTAATTAAAACTTAGTTTAGTTACTTTTTTGTTTTTTTTTCTTTTTTTTGTAAAACTTTAAAACAAAAACCAGAAAACTAACTAAAGGTTTTTTGAAGTATAACAGTATTTTTTCTTGTTATAGAAGTAAAAACTACATAAATTAAAGTTAAACAAATTGTCCTTGAAGGAAATACAGTAGTTGGCGTCTAAACAAAAATAGTCAATTTATGTATGGTATATAAGCGAGAATTATTTAAATGAATTTGTTACATAACTATAAAGATCAGGCAAAGCAGACCGGACTGGCAAGGTTGTATTGGCCGTAAATATATTTTTTTAAAGAATATCTTTTTGTTTTCTTTCAGTATGTAAAATTTTCCTTAGCAATGGAGTTTTTATAAAACAAGTCAATATTATATACAATAATCGGATAGTACCTTAATTAAATATGTATCGTTTTAGGTAAAAAAACATATTTCTTTATATAAACAATAATAATATTATTAAATTAGTTTTGAAGGTGCTGTTAGAAACACAAATAGGTATAACAAAAAAAAATTACGCGATTGAAAATAAGAAAGCTACTCATAACTTAGTCACCAAATATAGAAACACCCAATAAATATATTACCAATTGAAATACTGTTCTTGTGCTTCTGTTGTTTATTTTTCAAACAGAATAGAGGTCGTCATCCGTTTAAAACTGCAACTTTTTTTAGACATCTTTTCCTGAGAATTAAACTGTAGGAAAATCAAAATGGGATAGACGAGAACCAGTCAATACCGCATTTTTAGCATTCATACGGTACATGAAATGTATGTACTTATGTCTAGATTTTATTGTACAGTCAACTTACCTTTATAGTGTTTCATAAGGTTTGTTCCAACAAGAAATCCGGTATCGTTTCGAAATCGTTTTTGAACTGTTTTTTGGTGCGCTTAGACGCATGCGCGGCCTTAAGATAGTTTCGTGATGGTACGAAAAGTACAAACGTTGGATCGCTTTACGGATCGTTTTTTGGGCTGTCAAATCAAAAGTCTGCTTGCGTCTGTTTTATGGCTTTGCTGCAAGGCAATCCCAAAAAAAAATTTTGAATTTTTTTTTTAAAAAAACCCTACTTTTCTACTTATTATTTTTGTGATCAAAGTTAGCAAATATCACTCATAATATCGTCACTCATCTTTAAAGATAATTAAATTTAATAAGTGCAGGAGGTGTAAAAAAATTAAATTTTTTTAATAAGTAAACAAGCGAGGAAATAGAAAATACTAAATCACGTTGCACGCTATTCGCTAAATAAAGTTAGGATTATGCAGAAAAATTAAATTAAGTTAAAATAAGTTAAAGTCACACAAAAAAGATAAACATTATGTGATCAAAGGTTTTAATTATACACATAAATTAATAATTAAGTTAAGTCAAAAAGATAAACAATTTTTAACTTTCTTAACTTATTTTAATTTTTTTAAATTTATCATAAAATGAAATAAAAATTTCCAAAATAATTAAACTCCCCCAAAAATAACATCATAAAATAGGGTTACAGAAACTCGTCTTTCCCCCGCTTATAAAAAAATGTAACAAAATTATATATTTTTTTTACAAATATTTATTTAAAAAATTAACAAATTACCGGCAGCTGCCAAAGTGCACCAATAAAAAAAAATCACAAAACCCCATTAACATGATTTGCCCTACGTATGCTAAAATTTTTTTGTTTTTTTTTTAAAATGGTTGGCATGTTTTCACACAAATATTTTAATTTATAATAACTTAATTTTTTTTTAAATTAACTTAACTTTTTTGCATAATCCTACCTTAACAGTAAACATATGAAGATGAAATATGAAACAATAAACATGAAACAGCTGTTAAAAATCAAAAAAAACCAAAAGCCAAGATGTTCAATGGGAAGTCAACCCAAACAGTTTTCAATTTAGGGTATCAGAATTACCCTGAAACCGTAATTAAACACCCAAATTTTGTTGGTACACAAACGGATCGTCCGATAACCATCACGTCTCTGTTGGAACGCACTTTAATCACTGCGCATGAGCGTGATCGTTCGGTGACGGTTTTGACGTGCTGGAACAAACCTATTAGTAAACTGATGAAAAAATGTTGAGCGTATGGCAAGTTCTAATAATTTAAAATAAAAAACATATTTTTAGGGTTTTAAGAACGTCTACAAGTTATATATTATTATAAAATTTGGAATAAAAGTGCTTTTTATTAAACCATCCACATATCTGAAAAAAATAAAGTCTATAAAAGTGTGAAGCAAAAGACATTACTATTCTTTACCACTATTGAAATATTTTCTGCTAAATGTGGGAGGTATTTGTAAGTGTGAAATGATTGCATTGAATTGTGTCTTGTTAGAATAATAATTTCCTGTTTGCATTGATAAATATTCATCGGGTTTTTATTTTTAAATATCTAATTGAAGTTTATTTTATCACTATTAAGAAATCTGGATGAATCTATAGCATAATAATTTTTCTTCAAGTTTAAAATATATATGTATATTTTTTTTTTAATTTTTGGTAGCTTAATAATATGGAATATAGATTTTAAAATATTTTATTATAACGTGTCCCATGTCTAAACAGATCTTATAAACCATCATCATATACCACAGACTGGGTAAAATTAGCAAAAACATGCTTAATTCAAGATTTAATTATTATGCTTTAAAAAAAAAGGTTTATTATTTTGGAAATCACAAGGAAATTTTAAGAATGTGGGCAATGGTAATAGAGCGTTAAAAGTAAATAGGTATTAAGATGTACGGATGGATAAGCAGTGTTTTAACATAAAAAACTTGCTTTCTAACATCTGTTTACATTAAAAATGTCCTCACGTATAACACCACCTAAAAACGACGGAAAACAAATTATAAAAGACAAATGGTGCGGTTTTTTTTATTTCTTGAAATGTTTCTTTGTATTTAATAGCGATAAATTTCGGACTCAGGCCACAACCACTGCTTTTGACAAAGAAGCCCTCAGATTCTAACAAAGATATCTTTAAGACTGCGTGGAGCTGCAAAACGTTTACGTTTATTAAAAAATATAGGAAGGAATAAAATTGTTAGTCGTTCAAAGTCACACATATTATTTATCAAATAATAAATTTGTACTTGCAATGAATACTACGTTATTTATTTGTAAAATCCACTAGTAAGTAGTAAGTTTGAAAAATATGCATAGGTTACCTGATTAAATAATAAAATTTAAAAAATATATATTTATTAAATTTTTGAAACATATTATTGGAGATTTGCCAATCTTAAACCTAAAAAGCGTAGGTGTTCAAGACTAAAGGTGATTCAATATTTGAATGACTAAAACGGAACTGACACCAATGTTTGTGTTTAAATAAAAAGGCAATATATTGCCTAAATGTTTTTTTAAATAGATATATTTATATTATTATACAGGGTGTTTCAATAGTCAACGTTAACCTTTTAGCATATACGGCTACTTAAGGATAGATTTTTAAGTGTAGGGGGTGTTTAACATTTAGAAGAAACCGACAACTTTAAATAAAAAATGTTTTTTTTTATTCAAAACGATAGATGAAACCGTTTGCGAAAAAGTGTTTAAAATTTTTAATGTACATCTTAACGCAAATATAACTTAATCTTTTTCAAAAATAAACGTGACCCTTTAGGCAGCATCTATCATTCAATAAAATATAAAAAAGGTCCTATTAACATAGGTCCAGAAATGCCCCGTTTTTGAGTTTTAGTCCAAAATGGTTTGTATTGAGAACGATTTTTTTACTCAGAAAGTAGCAACGTCGCACAAAAAAAATTACTGGCAAAACACTCCTGTGGGTATTTTTTTACGTCGCCAAGTTCTTCATAAAATTTATCACATCACATCTGTGAAACTTTATTTATCCAGTAGCTGAAACCCATGTTAATAGGAACTTTTTTCCATTTTAACGAGAGGAAGATGCTGCCGACAGGTGGTTTGCTATAAATATTTTAACCTAAATTTCTTGCAAACGCAAAAGCTTTACGTTTACTTTCAAAACAACCTGTATAAATAATTAATAAAACGTTGTGTAGATACACCCGATTAAATCAAGATATCTTTTTTCAGAAAATTACAATTATTTTCAATACAAATTATCTTGGCCGTTTCTTAGGTTGTTTTGACTTAAAAATGGTCTAGAGACAAACTTAAATTGTTAGGCAGTTCTAAAAAGTACAGACTATGACATTTGTTAATTTTGCATTGTTTATATCCAACATTCCTTGAAAAATAATAAAAACAGTTGTCTCATACAAATTTCGGTTATTGTCGACAATTGGATCGGCCAGAACCATATTTGGCCGGATCGCATTTGCATCGAGCGCTCCTTTTGCGGCCGTGACGGCGTTTTTATACGAACGTGACGCTTTTATTCCTTTACCAAAACAACCACGACTTCTTGTCAACTTGGACTTCACAATGTGCCGTGTTTTCAAATTGTTATTGGCTATTCTGAATTTATATTTTATGTTATTCGCTATATGCTATTTAAATTTTAACAAATTGTTATTATGACTAAACTTTATCAAAGAACTAATACTTTTGTTCCATTAATTAGAATATTGTTTATGAAGAAAATTTCTTTTTTACAGGGTGCTAGTTGGTGCACCAGAAGCTCAATCACATAACCACAACGTTAGTCTTGGTGGAGTTGTCTATAAATGTAGACCAGATGGAGACGACCCATGTCAAGAAATACCCTTTGATGAAACTGGTATGAACAAGTATTATTTATAATTTTTGGTGTATTTATCTTTGTAAAGCGAGGAGTTAGCGGGCTAGAGTGATGTAACCATTTCCAACGAGAATGAAACACGGGGGCTTTGCAATTTTAAAGCAAACAAACCTTTGTGTCCATTAGAATTTCGTTTTTTCCTTTCATTCTCTATTAGGTACTCTTTAGTTTTTATCGTGTTTTTTCTATCTTGAAAAATGTTTTTTAACGTTAAAGTTTAAAGTTTTGTTTTATGGTAGATTTAACGTACTAAGTTCTTTGTTAAATTTGTTTATCATTACTTTTTTCACAAAACTTGGATTTGCAAAACTCTTTCAAGGATTTAGTAGAGCTTTTAAGGTATTTTAAGTTTATAAAAAAATTACTGCTTTTTAATACTAATAAATCCAGCGTGGTGTTCATAGGAAAAAAAATTAAGGGAATCAAAACACTTTTTTTGTATTCATCAAGAAAATTTGCTAATTCTGAAGATTTGGAAAAAATTGAGAAAGAAATATTTACAGCATATGTAAAAGTATTTAACACTAAAGTTTTTATATCTTGTTCCAAGATTCCAATGCCTCCATGACATCCATACTCAATTTTGGACACACTGTATATATTCAGAAGTCGGCTATGTTGCGGTATACAATAAGTTTGAATTTTTTTACATGTCAACAAATTTAATCCTCGCTTATAAGATATCCTTCTCTATATATAGAGTAAGCGTGCATTGCATATCTGCATACAATGAGACTCTAAATGTTACTTTTACATCTTATAATATTTTCTGACTGTCAAGACACTTAAGAGGGTTCCAACACGGACTAGTAGCTTGAGTTGAAATATAAAAATGCCCATTTTACACTGAGCGACAACGAAAAGTAATCACTTATTTACATATATAACAGATTTTGTAAATTATATATTTAGATTTATAGCAGGCAGTAAGTAAGTAATTGTTGCCGTTGTTTCATTAAACAAATGAGGTTTTCAATCGTATCACAATACGAATGACATGTGGTTCAGTTACTTCTTGAATGTGACAAAAGCCGTCATATTACTTACTACTTGTTAATGTTTCTCTCATATCAAGGTGTAAATACCGTTTTTTATCATATCGCGTTCTTACCATTCCTAATCACCATGCATACTGATCCACAGGAGTCTGTCTCTGCACTATTGCAGTCGCTTACGTTGAAGAGAATGGATCATTCAGTGGAAAAAAGTCCAAAACTTCTTATGCGGCGATACCCTGGCCAAGTTTTCCACTAAAATTTTCTTGCTCCTTTTGCTTCCACCATATGCCACGTGTTCTGTTGGCAGATCATCTTTTGCAAGACCACGTGACATAAAAATCTGCTGGCTTTTTTCTTATCCAAGATTTCAATACCCACTCTTGTTGTGTGTTCTTAAAACCACTCATTCGTAATTCCTCAAGCTGAACTATACGATCTATAATAGCCAAACTTTATAGTCCGATATTCCGATACTTTTTCTACGAGGCCTACGTCCGGTACCCCTAGTTTTGTGTTCTTCGCCTTCTCAAGTTCCTGTTTAACTTTACCTTTCAACAACACTTTTTCTTTCTTTAGGTGTTTTTTATTTTGGTGCTGATGATGTTTAACTTGAGAATTTTTCTTGAGTTGGTTTTGGTTGAGATTTTTGGTTTTCCAAAAAAAAATTTTCAAATCGGTCTTTTCAAGGGAAAAGTTTTAACATATTGGAGTTCCACAAAATTTCCGGTAAGGACCCGGAGGGGGAAAAAAATAACAAAGAAAATTAATTTAATGTTTCAAAATTTACTGAAAAAAAATTTCCAAATCAATTTAAAAATTTGGAGGGTTTTAAAAAAATTTTTAAAATTTTTAAAAATGGGGGGGGGGGGGGGGGGGGGGGGGGGGGGGGGGGGGGGGGGGGGGGGGGGGGGGGGGGGGTCAAAAAAATTGACAAAATGATTTTTATGGAGATATGTAAAAAAAAATTTTGTTAATTAATTCTGCATGTCAAATAACCTAAAAAGCATTTTGATGCTTGTAGTCTGACTGCTAATATGGCGGAAATTTTTAAAAAAAAGGGGTTTTAAATATCAAAAAGTTAAGTTAGGGATTAAAATATCGAAAAGAGTTAATAGACAAAACTATTAGTCGAGGCAATGAAGCACTAAAAAGGCCAAAAGAATTTTTTTCACTAAGACGGATCGACGGAAAAATATACTTACTTTACTATACTATACTATCGAATTTAACTAAGTCTTTGCGGTCGAGGCAAATTGTCTGTTAAAGTAAAACACTTTAGAGAAAGCTTCAAAATATACAAAAAAACAAAATAACTTTCATTGTTTTGATAATTTCAGGCTTGATAGGTAAATGTAGTAGTGTAAAACTACTTAAGCAACAAAGAATATTTGCATGATAATGCCCTATCTCGTGGCTAAGGATCTACCCACAAGAATAACAAAGCCCGTAATATCATTATTATCCAGTATGAAAACAAATGATCAGAAAGTAATTCCGGTAATGAGCCTGTTCTATTACAGAGGATGTTTATATTGCGAATAGTTGATAAAAAGGAGTTTTACATTTTCCCACATATTTTAAAGTATTCAGATTTAAAAGTTTTTTTTTTTTTAATTATGTATGGTATACAGTATCACTCAGAAAATTTTTTTATTTTTATTTCTCTATGAAAATAAATGATCAGGATCAATATTTATTCGAATTTCTAGTAAGCTGATTATATTAAAAATACAGGGTGTAACTAAATAAGTGTAAAACATTTAAGGAGGTGATTCCTCATAAAAAAAAGATAGGTTTTTTCCATAAAAGAAATTTCATTAAGCATCCCTTGTTAAAAAAAGCCCTTTAAAAGGGGCAAAAATTTTTTGTATAATTTTTTTTTTCAAAGCACAAAAAAGGGGTTACAATATTGAAATTAACCAAAAGTTTTTGTACTCCAAAAAAGAACTTAACCAGTCATTTTTTGGGTTTTTTACCCCAGGGTTTTTTGGAAAACCAACCCCCCTAAAATTTTTTCCCCAATGAAATTTTTTTGTCTTATTATTTGTTTCCCTTTTTTAAAAATGTTTTCCCCGATAGCCTGTTTATTCAAAAAAAAAAAATGATTTTTGGGTTTTTTTGGGGTTCAAAAAAAAGTTTGCAGAAAAAAATTTTTTTTTCGAACAATACAGAGATACATCGTCATAAATGCGAAAATACGAAACAAATTTTTATCTAGTAGGTCGCTATTAGCGATAGTGACAATTAAATTGGATGACGCTGTCAGTTTGTAATTTTTTTGAAATTGAATCAATACTAATTGTGTATTGTAGTTCTGTTCTTAGTTTGTTAGTTAATAATTCACTTGTTATTAAAATGGCATACACAAATGAGGAAATGGCTGATATGTTTTACGTTTACGGTCTGGGGGCAAGGAAGGGGTTTGGGGAATTCCCCTAGAAGATATGCTGAAATGTATCCTCAACGGCAGCATCCTTCACATAGTTATTTGTTGACTTCATCAAAGATTACGAGAATATGGTTCATTCGACAAAAGAACGCAGGTTTGGGGGTCGCCATCGAGAAAACGAACCCAAAAGCTTGAGGAAGCAGTACTTAATTTGATTGAAGAACAACCTACAAACCAGTACTAGAAAGATTTTTTTCCAGCTAAATGTTGACCATATGACGGTATTTCGAATTTTAAAGGAACAACTCTATACCCTTTACCATCTGCAAAAAGGGGCACTGTTACCGCGAGACTTTCCAACCGTCTTGAATTTGGAATTTGGGGATGGGGGAAATGATTAGAAAAATTTGGGGACTTTCTGAAGACGATAAATTTTCGAAAAATTGTAGTTTTTCTTTTGGACAAGATTATAAATTTTCATAATTACCACATGGGGGCTGATAAAAACCCTCACGCTATTGTCGAAACTAACCATCAAGAACAGTTTTTCTTAACATGTGGCTCGGAGTTTTGGGGGGTTATTTAATTGGGCCTCATTTTCTACCCCTCGATTAAATGGGTGAGACAAAATTCAATTTTTTTTAAAGAATTGCATCCAGTACTGCTGGGGGGAAATTCCTTTTGGGGTCAGAAGGGATATGTTTTTTTTTCATGAGGGGGGGCCCGCCCATTTTAGTCAAGTAGCACGTCAGTATTTAACTGAAACATATGCAAAAAAGTGGGGGAGGTCGAGGAGGACCACAGAACTGGCCCGCCGATCCCCGGATCTTAATCCTCCTTGGGGTTTTTCTATTTGGGGCCATTTACAGCATTTGGTTTATCGTACCCCTGTTCGCGATTAGAGGACTTAAGAAACCGCATCAGCGATGCGTGCAGGGTAATCGGGAGACTACAGGAATATTTTTTGCGAATACGTGGCTCAATGCGCCGACGTCTAGATGCAGCATAATGTCTGAAGGTAGACATATTGAACATTTAATATGTTTTTTCATGTTGTGTGTTTTGTTATTAATAAATTAGTTTTGTTTATTACCCTTTTTAACGTTTAATGCAGATACTAACTACAAAAAAAAATAAATCCAGTTCGCATTTATGACGATGTATCTCGTAGTTCGGGAAAATAATTTTTTGCTGCGAACTGGTTAATTTTGGGCAAAAAAAACCCCAAAGACATTTTTTGTTTAGAATGAAAAAAAGGGTATCGGAAAAAAAATTTTTTTAAAGGGTAAACAAAAATAAGACAAAAAATTTTATTGAAATAAATTTTAGGGGGGTTCGTTTTCCCCCCCTTCAACCATGGGGTAAAAACCCAAAAAATGACTGGTTAATGTCTTTTGGTAGTAAAAAAATTTAGGTTAATTTTTTAAAATTGTAACTTTTTTTTTGCTTGTGAAAAAAAAAATTATACAAATTTTATTAAACCCCCCTTTTAAGGGACTGTATCTTAACAAGGGATGCTCCAATGAAATTTCTTTATATGAAAGATCCTATCTTTTTTTCGATGAGGAATCACATCCTTAAATGTTTTACACTTATTTAGTTACACCCTGTATAATTTTAAAATTCGTGGGTCCCAGAAATCTTACAAAAGACATACTGTAGATAAGTTATTGCATTTAAATGTTTTCTTTAAACGCTGTTCTGTCAATTTTTTACAAAACCTCAAGGTCCAAACCAAATCATTTATTCAGTTTGTAAAAAGGAAAAATAATAAAATATCAACATTTACCTTTGTTTAATTAAGCATCCCACGAAAATATTAGGTCACTTACTACGTTTCCTTGAAAGTGTTAGTGTTAGACAACGTTATGATTTTAATAACACTAAAATTTTCGACTTACATAGTTTTTATTTGTTAATTAATACACAACGTTTCGGTTAGTAAAATAAGTTATCACTTGAAAACTGTTGGAACAGACATCACTAACCGACACGTTGTGTATCAATTAACAAATAAAAACAATAAAGTCCAAGATTTTAGTGTTATTGTAAGTCACTTACTCTTCTTAGGGTGCTTATCCATTTAGCGAGGCTGCTGACGGGGTGGTCGCGCGCTTCATCTTAAACCTGGATCTACCAATCACATTAATCCGACCACGGCAGTGTTCGATTTGTCGGGAATTAAAACGCCAATAGATTGACAAACCCACAAACAGAGGAAAGTGACAAACCATGTATTTCGTTATATTGACGATCCAAAACTTAATGATTTGCAAAAATTTTGATGTGCAATCTTGATTCTCTTCAAGAATTTATTTTTTTTTTGAAATTACGGAAATTTAAGGACAACTCTAAAGAAGATCAAAAACATGAAAATCATTATGATCTTTTCTTAGTAGAAACCTCCCTAAAATTTCTCCTTACTTTTCTTTTATCTTCGGCTGATTGAGTTGAAGGCGCCAATGGGATTCTTGCATAAACTTTCAACTACAAGTTAATGCCTGACCCTTTAATTCAGACGTCGCCCCAGACGTCGCGTCGATACAAAGCGACTTTTGACGACAGGAGGTGTGTGTCTAGCTTTGTTACATTTATTAGATTTCTACTTTTTGGTAGCTTTACCTCGGTTTTTCGTAAATTCAATAGACAACTTTTTTTTGGTAATTTATTGAATTTAGCTTTTCGTTAAGACTCGATAATGAATACATGTATATGAAACTAGACCATGGTAAAACTTACTTGCCTCATGCGGCTATGCAAGTAGTCTGTTAGGTATTTTGAAGAGTTCTTGGATACAGTAAGCCTATTATGATAATGGACAATAAAAGTATCAAAACATTTAAAATACCTCTGATTTTGCTATATAGGCTGAGTTTGCCCGTTTGGAAGGTAAATTTAAGAATATTTTTTTAGCTTTTAATTGAATTAAAATTAACAATTGTAATAAAATTTTAAATAAAAATGTCTCTTTAATATTATTTGCCAAAGAAGGTAGATTTTATTTTAATGTTATGGTTCTCGTAATTTCTGTATTATATCTAATTAAGTATTTTGTGTTTTTTCCTAATGCCTATAGCTGCGAAAGACCAAAAAAGAAGGTTGTTTCCTAATAGTATATATGGCTTCCAAAGCACTTGATCAATTTTCTATAGACAAAATAAAAGTTCAAGTTAAAATTATTTGGACATTTACTGTATACTTTAAAACATAATAAAATGTATTTTAATTTTGTTTTTTAAAAATATATTTTGAAAGTAAATAAAGGTAGACATATTTTTTATAAACTATACATCACCTTTTTACATAAAAATTGTAGTGAAAAGATTTTATTTTGAATGTTAAGGCATTATTTAAATAAATTATTAATGTTGGTATTTACCAAGCCTATAAAGGCTCTTAATGGATTTAGCCAGAGGATGAGTGTTATAGGAATTAGGGTCATACCGAATGTAAAGTACACAAAAAGAAATAACTCGCGTGAATGTTTATTTGGTTTAACGCTCAACGCCATATGTTAACTTCTTGCGAAGATGTGATTTATCTGCTTTGTGCAGATATTTTTAGCCGACGACGCGACGCATCGTATCTGCCTTATATTTCCTTTTCATCGGACATTCCAGTAAAAATTTTAAGTACCTTACCAGTTAAATTTCTGCAAGTTTGTTTTTATTTTATATTTTTAACATGTTTAAAAAGTCAAAAACTAACAATATGGATTTAACACATAAATAAATTTAAACATCGTAATAAATAACATAAAACATCCAAAGCTTCCGCCTTCAAGAATTTAGTTGTATGCAAAAGAAAAACTTTTATCCTTTTACCTTGTGGCTTATGATAGAGAACATCTTTTATTGTTCTTATTCATTTCTTTTTCTTAGCTTCGTGTTGCTAAAAATCACCTCTATGTTAAGTTTTATCGTAATTGTTAAAAATGTAGGAGGTAAGAAACATATAGACGGACAGACTGACAAATATGACAAAAGCATTATACAGAAGTAAAAAAAGTCACCGGTACAGAAATAAACCCGTAAGTAATAAAATGCCTTAAAGAAATCGGTATACAATGATGAAATTATGCTAATTGGTATATGTAGGAAGACATTTGGCAATATCGGCGCCTCTCAGCTCACTTTCGGTTTTTCAAAATCGTGATGACTTGCCCACGCATACTTTATTCATTCACAAACAGAATCTACTAATTAAATTATGTCTAATGTCATTCATCGTTTTTAATTATATTTTCTTATTTAGGAAATCAAAAGTTTCTGAATCGAGAAATGGACCAGAAAAGCGGACAGTGGTTCGGTGCAACTTTGAGTTCCTCAGGGAATCCTTTAGGTGGGCCAGTAGTGGTAAGTATCTCTATTTAGTACCAATATATTTTATATGCAATATGTAAAATTATATATACACTTTAAAATATAGGAATCTCACAAATCATTAGAGAAGCCAGTTAGTTATGTCATGTCCAATTAAATACTGTTTAAAAGTTTACAATACTTTTAATTGTTTCGGAAGTCTTTGGGAAAAGTCTACAATGAAAATCGAGATTACTTGCCCACGCATACTTTATTTATTTACAAATTTAATATCTGTTAATGAGAAGCATTTCTGTGCAATTTTTAATACTTTATTTTAAAGGGAATATTACTCGGTACCTAGTATATTTCTGCAAAACTTGTAAAGCAGTTTTTTTTAAAGAAAGTCGGACGAGTTCGAAAAAGAATTAGCAGCGACTGCATTTTAGGTTGGCCGGCTGATTAAAGAGCCGCGCGGGTCGTCACGGATCAACATGTGCAACCAAGATGGCCGTCGATGATACGACCAAGACCGAGATTAAAAATTAAACACTATTGTGCTAACGTGAGAAAGTCATACCTACAATTAATGCCCCATTTGTTGTTTCTAGCTTAATGGCGGAGTCTACGCTTTACAAACACATTAATGCCAATAAACCTTGTAGACGCCACTTGAAAAACATGAAATAGGAGGTCATTTTTTTTCTATTAACTTATTTTGCTATTTTTATATTTTTTAAAAAAAGAATCGTAAAAAAATAATCTGAATATGTATAATGTTCTTTATTCAATTTATTATTGGACTACCTCTCAGAGATCGATTAATAAAAAAATTTAATAATGATAATCCCTTAAGGTCCCAAAAATTTCCATGTAATTATGACCCTAGACCCTATGTAAGTCAGGTTATGTAGCATTGTTAAATACTTGATTTAGAGTCGTTCCCCAACACATTAAAATTATTATTTATTTAGCCCATCTACAATGTATCCCAAAGTATAATTAAGTTGCAATAGATAATTTTTATTAGGTTGCCTCAGTAATAATAGAAAAAAGCTAAAAGAGGTTATCTGTACAATTTGCAAATATAATTATTAATGATGCAGCCAAAAATTCTTTGAAAAATAAATTAGTTTGAATTTTTATGAAACTCTTTCGTACCAAGTTCGGATAATCCATACAGCTCTCAGCTAACACGATGCACCTAATCATTTAGTAATTTGTTTATTCTGATACTTATTATAGTAATATAGTTAATTGTCAATCTAATTACCCTACTTCGAAATTGGTAGTAGGCTGCATCCATTCAAAATCATTTTGAATATCCTTGTCATTTCATTTTCACTTCTAATTCATACTTATATATTATATTGAATTAAATGTAATAATGATTTTTAAAATCTAATTACTACTCTTTAAATCCCTTTTTTTAAATGTTTATTTCATGACGTCGCAAATTAAAATTATTAAATAAGTCAAAGGCAATAAAAGTTGTCTTGATTTAATTTGCATATTTTACGTAGATGTACTTACATTACAATATGTTTATTAACATTAATTCATTAACATAATATATTTGTTATAGACAAGAATTATGATGTCATATCTTTTATATTTTATAGTAAAAAATCTATATGTTTTAACCTATAAACAGAATACCTTTTTTTAAATTTTGGTATTGTCCAAAAAAGCATATATGAATCCTGAGTACTAGGTACGGTATTTTTTGTATTTGAGTTATATATAAAGAATAAATAGGTTACAACATTTCGTACAAAAGACACTAATTCGTGCGTTAGGCCGAAACTTGTCCAGAGGTACCCCAAAAGTATTTTTTTAATCAACAATATTATTAAATTGGCTCCTCTTTTGTTGACTTTATCATCGCTTCAATGAAATAGTGTTCAGTAATTTCAGTGCATTTTTAAAGTTATATTTGTGTAACTTTCGCAACCGGCATTGGGGGACATAATGAGCGGGTTATTTCAGTCCGGCTGTCGATCCAGAAATAGATCGACGACATCCGAAACCGTGAGTTTGGCACCGAGAAGAAAGAGTTTCAAACATATAAACAAATCCTTAATATTGTTTTTTAGGTAGAATCTCTTTATTTTTCATTTCCGTTTTTCCATCTTATATGCATATTTCTTTCTCTTTCAATTCTCTCGCCTACAAGAGAATGTCAAGTTTAAATTAAATCAAAAAATTAGTTGTGCTTAATGTCTAAATTTCATGAGACAGTCAATAACTGGCGTATGTTAACTGCATGAGCATAAATAAAAGAACATTTACGAAGATTGGTTGGGTACAAGTCATGCAGTTCAATATTTTTTATATTTTTTATGCATAAATAGAAATGACAAGTGCATGAAGTGTTATACTAAATTCAACAGTAAATTTTATGTCATATTTCTTATGTGTCCATTGAGAAAAGGTTATAGTGATTGATAAACTAACAACTGGATTCTGACACTTTTTCTAAGGTATTTTTTTTAGTTTACTTGAAGTAAATAAAACAATCTCACATTTAGCAAATAACTAGTTAACTACTGTTTAAAAAATAATAATAAAAAAAATTAGGTAACAATAAATGCTTTATAACTCGTATTTTGCAAAAAAAAATGTTAATCTTTGCGAAAGCATGGCTGACGGATACTTCTGTAAAATGCGATATTGCTTAAAGTGTTTTATACAAACCAAAAAAAAAATATTTTGAAACTAAAAAAATAGTATAAATTTCAGTTTTATTTGCTTCTCCATTAACATGTCTATTGTTTAAACAGAAACTCTACCAGACATTGGTACTCAATAATAATTATCTATTAACTGAAAATGGTCGTTATTATCCACTTATATCAAACCCGTAAGGCTCCCTAATTGAACAATTGCATTTTAGACCTTGACTTGTACAGATAAATATCAAACCTATAAATGTTTTTAAATAGAAAAGTCGCCACAGACTTTATAAAAATAGAGGATTAAACAATTTTGTGGTTCAATACCTCGAATAAATGTAAATTCTAAACATGTTTATAAACAAATTTATTTAAAAAGAACACAAAGTAGTAAACCTGCTTTATTTAAGACACTCCTGCTTCTAAAGAATTTTCTCTTATCGGAGATGTTTCGTTCACCCAAGACCAAGCACTTCTTTACTTAATAATCTCTATTTATCAATGCAACAATTACATTCATTTTTTTTAAAAGAGACACAAAGACGACAGCGGAAATAATAAATATAAAGTTATTGCCCGAAAAATTAGCCTTTATCAATGATATGATAACAACAAAATACGAGTATTCATATTTTTAAAAACAGTTTAATTTTAATACAACATTTTAATGCTAGATAGACATTCTGTTCTTCTACATGCTGTACATGAGAAATTTATTACATTAACTTAATATTAGGAATACACAAAATTTTAGACGGCATGTTTTTGAAAAAATAAAATAATACACAAGGATATTTCTTTTTATTATCTAATAATATATATGGTTTAAAACTTTTAACTCGACTTTTAACTATCAAAAATTTAATTATTTTTTTTTATGCAGAAAAAATTTACTATGATAATATAAACTATAAGACCTTGTAGATTTGCTAAAAACAAAAGTGAAACAGAAATATTGCATAATGCTGGCAGAATTTGGTCATTTCTGTTTCGTTGCTATATTCACCTAAATATTTAATTTTTTTATTTGTCTTTCGGTATATAAAATATTTGTTACGCTTTATCCAAGCCATATAAAGCAAATTAAAAAAAGATCATGTTAAAAGATTTTTTAAATTTCGATCCATTTTCTTTGACAATTTTATTATACGTTTTTTGTGATAATAATGGATTAGCTGCTTTTTTATGGACTTAAAATTTTAAAAGAAATAATAAATGCACGAAATTTTGAAAAATTTATGCCTTAAAGTGAATTTATGTATCAAAGAAACTAACGTTTTACTGTGTTCAAACATCTTACCTTATTAATAAAAAAGAGTATTAATCTAACCAAAACTTTTCTAATACGAGTATTTCTAAGAACAAGTCTAACAATTAATTAGGGTACGCGAGTTTTTTTTTACAATTTGTTATTAAAATACAAACCAAATGTTCATAAATTCAACTCTTTTTATTGCTGCTACATGTAAAACCGGAATGCAACATTTTTGTGATTTTTTTGAGCATCGCGGAAGAAGGAGACAGGAGTCACATGAAACCATAGGGAGGATAAATGCTTGTTTTACTACTATTTAAAAGTGTAAAAGTATTTTAATTAGAAAACGAGTATATCTTTATAAAGAGGCAAATCCCCTTATCAAAAGTACATAAGTTTTGCTGACAAGTACTTTTTCTCTGAAGCAGAACACTTCCGAACTTTGAAATGAAGTTGGGACAAAGGTTAAGATATGACATTTTACAAGAAAAATCATTTGGCTTTGCTCCAGAATAAAGCTCTTGCAATAATAGTAGCAAAAACATGAAAAGATCTAAAAATATTTAATTCTTTATAAAATTGATTTGTTTTCAGGTACTACAATAAAATAGTTATTTTTAAGTAATTATATAAACATAGAAAATAAACTTACTTGAAAACATTGGCAATCCGTTATAAGATATATGAATAGGTTACTTTAAACTTGTTGGTTATCTTATAACGGGTGGCCAATGTTTTCAAGTAAGTTTATTTTCTATTTTTATATAATTTTATAAACATAATTATTTTATTATAGTGCCTAAAAACAAATTAATTTTATTAAAAAAATCTTTGTATATCTTTTCATGTTTTTGCTACTATTAGTGCCAGAGCAGACTACCACTTTAAAAATAATATATATTATTCTGGAGAAAAGCCAAATGATTTTTTTTATTCATATCCCCAAAAAACAAAATAACCTATAAAAAAGATTACATATTACGTTCTGCCATTTAGTTTCTAAAATTTTTGGGGTTTTATTAGTTCAGTGTTGTGATTTCGATTGTCTGATTCATGTTCTCTTTATAGAAATATATTTTTTTACTAACTATTAAGTGTTGATAAAAATCCCTCTTCGACTTAAATTTTTTTTTTTTAATTTAAGAAAAGCGCCCATATGAAATTTTGTCCGCAAACTGGTCGGCGTGACTTTTAGCTACAGTCGAAAGAAAGTTTTATTGACCAAAAATCTAGTCGTATGTCTTAAAGAATGGCTAATATTTTAATCATTTTTAATGATACTTTTTTTCTTACTGCTAGACTACTGCATTTTATTTATTTTAATAGTTTTTAAATTCGGTATGATCTGGATTAGTTTAATATTTTCGAGGAAAATCTTCAAATAGTACTTTTTAAAATTTTATGTCTCTAAATAAGAGGTTGATATATTATTTATTTGTTTATCAATATCAATAATAAATACACATCTTTTGGTATCTTCAATAAATCGCCTTTCTGGTTTTGATTCTTTATACATTATTTTAGTATGCGGACATTGTAAAAGAAACATTGAAACTTTTGATATATAAAAAGAAAAGTAAAGACTGACTTACAAATAAAATATTTTTACTCTAATTTTATTTTTTACAAAAACTTTAGCATTTTTAATTTATTTCTTTTAGGCCTGTGCTCCGAGGTATGTTTGGTACAGTAAAGAAATGAACAGAAGAGATCCCGTGGGAACATGTTTTGTATCAGATTCATCTTTTGAAAAATTTGAAGAATATTCACCTTGCAGGACAAGTAAGTTGAAGTTATTTAAACTATCAATAGTAAAATTAATTATTATATTCTCTGTGAAATGATAAAATGTTGCCCTTTAAAGTTTGTTTATGTTGAGTTTCGGCATTAAATATGCAATGCAAACTTGGTAGAATTCTCTCTATGTTAATGATAATTAAAAGCATATGGGAAAACGGACTTTCTTTAAAGAATAAAAACACTTTTCTTATTTGCATCTGCCCTTAAAACCACAAAATCCGATAAAGCTTTGCCTAGTGATTTTTTTCAATACAATAATATTTAAACTAGTACTGCAAAATGTTCTGAGCATTAAATTAAATATATAAACCATTCGAAGCCTTCTAAACTAATCTCTAAATTATTGCTTGTAGCTTGTAACACAATTTCATTGTTCTTCCGTAATGATGCCGTGAGAATTGAGTTAGAGTACCTCTTTGGTACACATAAGTAGTTTTTATTTAAATATAATCTTTTAAATTCACCCTCTTGACTAGCAAGCAATTTATATTTCATCGCCCCGAATGTGTGTCTGTTTAATGTTTATCACAAATGGACTGGAAGTCGGTTTAGTCAGTAAATAAGGAGTTACAGAAAGAAGTCTCCCTATTTTGGCCCAAAATAGCGTTTGTAATATAAACATTTCGGCAGAAGTATAAAGGACGCTGTGTTTACTAAAATGTGCTGTAAATAATATGTTTTTATATGCAAGAAGAGGAAGATGTTTTTTACAGATTCAGGAAAGTTTATTAGATTACTAATATCTATATTAAATTTGAAGGCTGCAATAATGAGTACTCTAAGATGGCTAATGTCCTATCATTTCTTAAATCTTGAGAACAATACGTGCCCAAACCATGGGAAAAGAAAAACGGAAACAAGTTTATAATAAATGATAAAAAAGTCAGGTCATTTTAGGCTCAAGTTTACGGGATGCGGATATTCGAGTTGTATACTGCGACCCATCTGGCGACCAGATGAAATGCACCGTTTATCCGCACGTGCATAACATGGAACGGGTACTAAAATCTCGTAAAATTGTCGTTAAGTGTCGCTAAATGAAAGAATCGACTTTATGTAAACGAATAAGCGTACTTGACGGCTTTTTTTAACAAGGTTATTATGAATATTTAGTTAAACAATTTACGGAATATATAAATACACCTGATGTCTTATTGCTGTTCCTGTTGGTCATTTTTTTAACCTTTTAATATCAATATTTACTGATAGAACAATTTAAAAGGTTTTAATCCTGTCTATTTACAATAAAAATACCCTTTTTTTTAAACTCATTTTAAGTAATTTAAAAATGGTTTAATGAACATTATTATACAGGGTGGCCGTCCATATTTTGACCCATTTTGATCGCGAATAACTTTTGAACAAATAAAGATATCAAGATGCGGTTTCCGCAAATATACTTATATTTCTTTAAAGTTTATTCTCGTATCTTTACCATTTTTATGTGACATTCCATTAGCTCAAAAACAAAATGGCCGATTTTCCGATATAGGACAACTTTGTTATTTTAAATGGAACACCCTGTATGTGTTTCAATATTTTTAAAATTTAATCTTAACCCTTTAAAAAAATGTAACACAAGCTATGGTTATCTTAAAAAATAACGCATTTATTGACCTCCAAAGAATTGACTGTATGTCGAATAGGAATATTATTTTAAAATAATTTTTTGAAAAGTCGCCTGTGGAAACAAAGTTATCTCGTTTCCATAACAGCAACAAGCCTCATTGTCAGCCATTGTTGGTCATTTTTGACAAGTTATTTTAATTAGGAAGCGCAAAATGTTCTCGTTAAGCGAAAAAGGAAAATGTGTTATTATGTTTGCCGAAACCAAATCAGTAAAAGAAACCCAGCGAAGATTTAGAAACATGTTTAATAAAGCTCTACCCACAAAAAATTCAATTAAAATCTGGTACAGAAAATTCTGGAGTACAGGATCTTTAGCCCGTAAAAAGAAATTAGTAAACAATGAGAATTTGCTAAATAAAACGTTACAAATTCTGGAGATAACTCAGGAAGATCCAACATTGTCAACAAGAAAAATCTCAAGTTCAGTCCATATTCCTAAAGCTACAGTACAAGGAATCATGAAAAAAGAACCTAAATTAAAGCCATACAAAATTCAAATGTTACAAGAAATAAAAGAAACTGATTTTCCACAAAGGGTGGAATTTTGCCAGAGAATTCAAAATTTAGTAAGGAACAATATACATTTTTTGGATAGACTAATAATGTCAGACGAAGCCACATTTCACCTCAATGGAAAAGTAAATAAGCATAACTGCAGGTTTTGGGCAACAGAAAATCTTCGACAATATAACGAACACGTTAGAGATTCGCCAAAAGTCACAGTCTAGTGTGGTATGTCAAAGCAAAAAATTTATGGGCCATTTTTTTTCATGAACCTACTGTAACCTCTTGGACTTACGTTGATATGCTGGAAATATTTTTTTATCCCCAATTGCAAGAAGAAAATCTATTGAATTTCGTCTATTTTCAACAAGATGGGGCTACACCACATTATGCTAACATTACCAAGGATTCACTGACCAACGTTTTTGGAAACCGGTGGATTGGAAGAGGAGGCCCTATTTCCTGGCCACCTCGTTCACCAGATTTGACTGTTCCAGATTTTTTTCTGTGGGGATATGTGAAAGAGATGTGTTATAGTCCACTTCCCCAAAATTTAGAGCAATTAAAAAATAATGTCCGAAACATAATAGAAAATATTCCTGAAGAATTTTTAGTCAATAGTTTTAATAAGTTTTTTTAGAATTTAAATAAGTGCGTCGAAGTCGGCGGAAGGCATTTTCAACATTTACAGTAGTTTTTTAAAAAGTAATGTAACCTTATTGTAACTATTATTTTGTGAATAACCTAAACCTTTGGCGATCCTTTTTTTTGTAACATATGAAGGAAATTTTAATTGTTAAATAATATTGTTGGTCGACATGCAGTCAATTTTTCGAAGGTCAATAAATACGTTGTTTTTTGAGATAACCATAGCTTGTGTTACATTTTTTTAAAGGGGAAAGATTAAATTTTGAAAATATAGAAACATATACAGGGTGTTCCATTTAAAATAACATAGTTGTCCTATAATGGAAAATCGGCCATTTTGTTTTTGAGCTAATGGAATGTCACATCGTGAAGGTACGAGAATAAACTTTAAAGAAATATAAGTGCATCTGCAAAAACTGCATCTTGATACCTTTATTTGTTCCAAAGTTATTCTCGATTAAAATGGGTCAAAATATGGCCGGCCACCCTGTATAACTACGTCTCTCCCGTTTGGGCCAATTATAGTTTTTTTTCGTAATTAATATTAACAGATATCTGACTTCTAGAATAACCTGTAGATTACTAAAATCAAAAATACAACCAATTTTTTTTCCGATAATTTTTTAAAAAAATAATTATTAAAAAAAGGCCTTTTTTCGAATATAACCAAAAAGTACTGGCTATATCACTTTACTCATAAAAGACCGTTTGTAGAGAATTCACAAATCTACAAAATGGTTTTTGAAAAATCCCGATCCGACCATTTTATGTTTGTTCTTTTATGGGTAAAGTGATATAGCCAGTACTATTTGTTATATTAAAAAAAAAAACGAAAAAAAGGCCCTTTTTTTAATAATTATTGTTTAAAAAAATTACCTAAAAAATTGGTTAGATTTTGATTTTAGTAATCTACAGGTTATTCTGAAAGTCATGACGCAGTCAGATATCTGTTGACATTAATTACAAAAATTACCCTTAATTTTGCTATAATGATTGGAGTAGTTGGTGAGATATGTATTGAGACCTTGTCCTTTTTAATATTTTAATACATTTTTATGCAGAACTTGTTTAAGATGAGACGAAATTTTCCACATTTATAGTGGACCAATTTAGCTAAAGTTCTTTGGCACATGCCATTTAAACTTTAGTTATTTTACATAAGGTTTAACTAAAATAATAATCTCAGAAGGGTATTTTTTAGTTCTGCCAATGACAAAATTTAATACCAATAAATATTAAACAGGTTGAGACGAAATTACCAAATTTATTTATTTTAGTTATTATAGGGATGAAACATTCAAGCAAGTTCCACTAAAATATCTTAAATTGTATAATGATGAACATCTTGTGTGAATTTTCAGATAATTGGGGATATCACAGACAGGGCTCGTGCCAAGCCGGCTTCAGTGCTGCTATTAATTCTGTAAGTAAGCGACACCTAAAATAGTTATTTTCTACATCACACAGTGTAATCCTAAAATTTTTATGCCTAATTTTAACCTAATGGGAAGCTTGTGTTTTTATAGAGACATTTATTTCTATACTTATAGTTGTTAGCTCAAAAACACACCCCCAACACGACAGAAAAACTTTCGAAATAACCATAAATTTTATATTATTAGCTCACGAGTAAAAAGGGATTAATTTTAATTCACGTCAGAATGATAATAATCTAAGCATTACCTTTACCAGTAGTAGAGTTGGTTTCTTTTATTGAGTTTTTAATAACAACACACAGCGTGTCGCAAATTGGTGATGATCACAGCGAAATCTTTTTACATTAAAAAAAACAGTTTTTGATTAACTTTTCTTAAAGAATTCTGTTGCTCAACTTGTAAAATAAATGCTTCGATTTCATTAAATCATCATCAACTTTTTTCTTGCTTGTAAACCTCATTTTTTTACTCTTTTGGGGTAGACAAAAAAATAACGTAACATCGTCGGGACGTTCTTGAATATTTTTTAAACTATTTACGTCTAATAAGGTTATATTATCTAAAAGATCTAAATATTTTTTGAACAGTGTGTAATTCTGGAAAATACATCGTTGGCTGGTATCTGAACTAATACAATGAATAACGCATTGCAGCACATTGAAATGAAAATGACAAATCGTTATTGCCTAACTAGTTCTTGTTTCGTTGCCATTTAAAAGTTAAACACCGGCGAGCTGTAATGTTTCTCTGAGAGATCTCCTTAGATAAGAAGCAAGGATGCTTTGCCATTGAATTTAAAATACTCACCAACATTTGCTGGTTCGTTCTCTAGGAGAAGAAAAATTATAACTCTTATAATAAAATCAACTATATGCACCTGAACCTGAATTATAATATTTAATTTATGACTTTAACAAACATTAGAAATGCATCGTTAATATTTTTTTTATATTAGAATTCTTGTAACATTTCCATTTTCTAAAGGATCCCTCTTTGCTTTTCAAGAATAATTTACGCCTTGCTTCATTTATCATAATCTGAATAGACACGTTTAGTGGCCCAAAAAGCATGGGCTTCACGATGATTATTTTGACAGGCCCAAGTTGGCATCTATATTATTCGATGTTGCAGGTATTAAAACCAACACCTTATATGTGGATAATTAGGCTTGGCATTTCGATTCATCACTTGTAAATTGTATGGAGTTGCGCAACTCACCGCTTTTTATGCAGCTTATCGTTAGCCCATGACTTGCACCGTTTGATTGCTGTAATGCATCACTTAACAGTTTTGGTATCGCATCTCAATCGTACGTAAAAGGGACAACTTATGAGGGATGATCAATAATTTCTTGTATTTCATAAAGTAATAGCCTTAAAAAAATTTAAAAAAAAACTGTTAGATACTCAATTTTTTTTAAGTAAAAAACAATTCGGCAATTTTGCAAAAAGATTTAAAATTAAGGAAAATTTAAACAATTTTAATTTACAGCTCTTTTTAATATAAAAATATTTATTACGTAAATGGTATTGCTGTAAACAAAGACAAGTTTTTTTTAAATATTTTAATCTACAATACAAAAGCGGGTGTTACCCATAAAGATCAAATATAAAATAATTACAAATTTACTTCAAGAATTGTTTCTCACGCGTTTCACATAATATTTTTTCTAATTTTGAATATGATATATGATTCTTTTTAATATAAGTTTAAAATATAAAAAAACTTTTCAAAACTCATTGAGGTTGTCAAATATTTTGCTTTTCATCACCCAGTTGGGAAATACCTTAACTGGCAGAAACACATTACCCCTCGGCCTCGGCAGCTTCAACAAAGCTTGGAATCCTCATTCGAGCCAGAAAATATTTCTCTTCTTCCAATCTGTATACTTTGTATGTATTCTAAATTAGACCCTCTTTAGAATATTGTTCTTCTGTCTAGGGAATGGCGCTGCCGTCAAGCTGTAGGGAAGGATCAGAGGAGTTGGCCAGTATAATTCCTCCTCTGGCAGCTCCCAATAGAGCAACTCGTAGTGCAACTTTTATGAATCCTTTTACAGTTCAACTAGAAAGGTCTCGAACTTTCCGCTTTCTTCGTTCCTTCTTCCCTAGAGTATCTAGACCATGGGACCTGCCACTCGCAGAAGTTTTTTCCTCTCCTCTCAGTCTCTAAATATTTAAGTTCCGTGTAAACAAACTCCCTCTTACCACACTTAAGACAGCCACGGTGCGTTAGTACTTAGCCTTCGTGGACTGTTCAAAAATAAAAAAATAAAAATTTATAGTCCCGATTAAAAAAAATCTTAAATATTTGTTGACAATGAAAATGCTGACCACCTTAATGATGTTCCCATAGATAATTATGATTGTTTTTTACTTATCACTGTCAAATGGAAAAAGTTTTATCTACTAAATAATTTAATAAAAAATTACGATATTAGGTACTGTAATGTTCTTTTTACCGGCCGCAGGGTTAGTTAATTTACTGGACATTATGAAATAAAATCCATTTTATAAAATCTTAAGGGATTTAGAACAATAAGCATTATCGTCACGTTAATAGATATAGTTGTGCAACAATTATCCAATTTTACAATACATGTTAATCGAAGCCTCTCAAAGTGTGTTGTGATTAAAGGGAGTGTTTCGGCTTTTTTATTGTCGTACCGCACTTATTCACTTTAAATGAAAAGAAAATGGATTTATCTTTACTTATATAATTATAGTTTTCTTTTATACCTAATACGGATTCTTTTTAATAAGGGCACATCATTACACTGAAACCGATCTGCAATTAGAAATTTAATCCATCCGAAAAATGAAATATACACGTTTCTGATGGGTAAAAAATTGAATTGAACGTGTTTAATAAAGGACTTGAAAAATAACAATTAAAAAAAAAACAGTTGACCAAAAAAAGAAAAGACAAATTAAGAAAGCTTTACCTAAAATATTTTTATTGTTATTTTTTTTATATTTTTTTTAAGCTTACCGTCAAGGTAAGGTAACAAGATACATCTTTTCTTTGTTTAATTTAAAGGGATGTAGTACTGGCAAAGAATATAAACCTCAATAAGAAGCGACATAAAGTTCTCAAAAGCATTGGTTATATGGGAAACAAATTTCTGACGTCACGTGTAGACGAAATGACACTTAAACAGCTTTGAGGTACACTGAAAGAAATATAAACGGTAAAAATTCAGTTTTACACGGGAAAAAAAATTATATGTATAACTATACATTGCAGTCCTGGAAAATCGTCCCTTTCAAGGAGTTTTTTTTGCAGTCTTTTTAGGGTTGGTTATTTTCAAAAAAAAGCGATGTTTACAGGGGATTAAATGTTGCAATTTTTCTTAAAAAAATTAGTATTATGTAATTTTTGTGTGAACAGATTTAAAATAATTATAAGAAATCTTTATTTTAAAATTGTAATAAAACAATAAGTAGGTAAGTGTTAATATGTGGTTTTTGAGGTCTTCGAGTACCTATGCAGAATTAGATTTTGTAATCAGTTTTACGTCTAACTAATTTGACTGTATAACATTTTGGAAAAAAAGGAAAGTATACAGTTTTTTGCTTCCGCTAATTACTCTTGATGTACATCTTTCATTTCAAAGAAAAAGAGAAAAAAGTTTTAAGGTATGTGATTTTATGGGTTTCTAGGTCAAAAATTCAGTAGAGAAATGTTTTTTTTTTGTAAAACGGTACCTATACACCTTAATACTTACCTTTACTATAAATGTATATCCTTTCATTGTTACTGAAAAAACACTACAATGTACTTAAATTTTTTTATTACATAAACATATAATTTAGCATTTCCTATATTGGTAACAACAACAAAATTTCTTAGTAAGAATATATAAATATACAATGTACAGCATGCTTTAATAAAAAGAGGGTTCCCTATTAAATTAATTAAATTTGAAAGTAGGTCTATGATTTGGAAAAAAATCTCAGTAGATATTTTGGAAAGAATAAAGTGGAAGAACTTGATAATCAAGGTGGAAAAAAACATCACTAAAATAAACAGTTTTAGTTTTTAAAAGGCTAAATGCCAAGGCTAGAGCTTGAATGTTCAAGGTGAGATGTAAAATAGTGACTTTTTTTAAAAAAAGTAGGCAAACAGTTTATTGAAATGACAAAATCTGAATGTTACATCGACTTGTTACCGTGACTATAAATTGATTATATGTGTGATATAATTTTTAGTTTTCTTATCTTTTGACTGGTACTTTAGATCACGATTTGTATATTTCATCGTATAAAATATTTTAAGCCTAATAAATTATTTTAAATGTACATTTTTGGAAAATTTCAAGGGGAAAAATTCTATTCTTTCCATTTCATTTAAGAGTTTTTTTTAAACTTTCTGTTTTATACAAATATCTTCAAACTTAGTTTTAAAAACATGTTCCAAATCATAAACATATTTAATAAACAAAGGGGGAGGGTGCTGCAACCCATGAATGTTTTTCGTAGTGTCGTAAGTTTTAAAAATTACAGTGTGTGTCACCAAAAATGGAATAAATTAATTTTAAAAAAAGGGGGGGGCTTTAAAAACATCGGAAAAAAGGGTATTTTTTTTGTTTTTTTTTTGGGGTAAATACTTTTTATACGGGTGTTATGTAATAGTGGCCAACACTAACTTTCCTTATTTAAATGAAACCCCCCTTGTATTCCAAAAGATTCGAGTGACGGGGCCCGGAAACCGTAAGAGATACGAAGTCGGTTTTTGGATTGGTTTACCCCCTAACAACATGCCCTTTAAAAAATTTTCCGAGTCCGGGGAATTTATAAAAAAAAAACCAAAATTTGGCCGATTTCGTTTTTTTTTTTTTTCTGACTTAAAATTTAAAGAGATATAAAAAAAGCCCCCTTTTCATGGCCAATTTAAGGGTCTACAAAATAGCGTTGGATTTTTTTACAACGTTTCGTTTTTTTTAAACCATGATCAATTTTTTTTTTAAAGGGGACTCAATTGTTTATTACTTTTTTTTAAAAAAATTATAATTCCAATTACAACGATTATAACACTTAATATTTTTCTGTTAAATAAACATATTTTCCATAAAAAGGAAAAAGAGTTAGACAAGGAACGCACATCTTTTTTTAAAGGGGGTTCCATTTTTTTTAATAAATTTTAAAAGGGTTTACTTTTTTGGAATTGGGATAATAGGGGGTTAAAAAAAAAAAAATAAAAAACCCAGGTCCGTATTTAAGAAAAAAAGTTGATGATGGTTTATCGAAAACAAAAAGTTTTTCGGAAAATCTCCCCAACGCTGTTTTTAGAGCTTAAGAAGGGCCATGAAAAAAATGTCTTTTGTTTTTTCAAAATTTTTTTAAAAACTTGGGGGAAAATTAAAAAAAAATTAAAAAGTTGGGTTTTTTTCCGGAACTCCGGGGGGATTTTGGGAATTTTTTCAATTTTAATAGGATGTTGTTGGGCCCCCAAAGGGGAAATTTCCCTAATTTCCGACTTCATATTCGGGGTTTCCCCGGGAGCCCCGTCTGGGCACCCTTATATATTAGTCAATTTTTGGATTCTTCATGTACAATGTCCTATACCTTTTTTAAACTATTTTGGAAATATTAGGTGCTTTTAAATATTGTGCTTGCATGCTTTTTCCCCTTTCTTTTTAAAATTACTTTTTGTGCATAGACCACTAGAGGCAGCCTTTTGGGGGAAAAGTGTGCGAGAGAGAAACAAGAATAGGTGTATAACCCCCTTCCTCTCTCTTTTAATTTGTTTGGATGTATACAACCCCTTCCCCCAATTAATCAGCACAAGGCGCGGGGAAATGTTAAAAAAGCTATTCTTCTTAGTCTCTCGCACGCTTGTCCGCCCCAGCCAGTAAAGGCAGTTACAATACGGGCCGAAGGAATGATGTTTTAAAAAACAATTTTTTTTTAGAAAAACCCTTTTTATTTTTCAACCCCAAAAAGAAAATTGTAACAAATTTATTTTTTTTTTTTTGAGAAACGGAAAAAAACTAAAGTTACAACAGTTTAAGCTCCCCAATAACAAATCATCCTAAAAAATATTTTTTTTCTATATTTATAACCTTTCTTATCTCTATTTCTAGGAGTGGTAATTAATGCTTATAAGGTAATTATACAGGATTTTAACTCGGGGGCCTCTAGTAGGATTTGCACAAAAAGTAACCCTCCAAAAGGCAAAGATGCAAAGGCAATAGATGCAATAAACCCGAAAAAACGCAATATTTACGAAACAGTTGAAGATAGGTATAGGGGATTGTACATAAAATATGTCTAGAATGCTTTGAAAAACCAAAAATTGCATAATATACAGGGTGTTGCATTTAAATTAGGAAAGTTGATACTGACCACCGTCACATGACACACCCTGTATAAACAGTTTTAGTTGAAAAAAAAAATTGCAATTTTAAAAAACCAGCCCCCATTTATTTAATATTAAATTTTTTTTCCCTTTGGCTGATTCACACTGTATAATTTTAAAAAAAATTAACATCTAAAGATTCGCACTGTGATCTATAATTTTTCAAAAATCACAATTTTTATACATTTAGTGTTTTTTTAAAAAAAATCCAAAAAAAAGAACGAAACGAAAAAAAAAAGCACATAAAACTTAGCAAAGCACTAAACGAAACATGTAATCCCGGACTAATAGCTGCCGGCAGCGGTTGACAGTTAAACCCGTTAAACAACCCCTTTCCCCCTCCTAAAAAAATTTTTTTGGGGTTTAAAAAAGTCCCCTTTTATTGAGGTTTATATTCGGTACTGGATTATCTGTTTCCGATAAAATTCCCCAACGAAAGTACACGCAGTCCAGGTTCGAGGTGGTTGGTCTTTTAACGGATACGATTTTTTAAGATGTATTGAGAAAAAAGGTTTGTTTGATTTAACATCCTTATGAATGCCAATCTTTAAATTTTAACCCATTTTTTTTTTAGAACAATTCGTTTTGTTAAGTTGAATTAAATACGAAAAATGTCAAAAAAATCTTTGTTGATTCAACAATTAAAATGTTATTTTAACACCCCTTTCCTTTACTTCAAATAAGTGTTCTTGAATGTATTAATTTAAAAAAAAAAAAAAATCAAAGTAATGCAATTTTGTGTTTAATTTAAATAACGTAAGCATCTTATTAAATATTTTTTTATTCAATGAAAGTTCATTCCCCCTTTATTCAACAATAAAATATGTTGTTTAAACATCTCGTTACGTTATTTAAAGATTATTTGTTTACTTTAACCCCAATAGTGTGAAATTATGTTTTACATTTTTTCCGGCAATAGGGTGGGGTTCCGAGGTGTCCACAGTGGATTTTAGCCAATGTAACCTAGGACGGGGGTAAGACTTTTTTTTAAAAAAATTTTGGTTTTCCAAAGGAGTAAAATTTTTTTTCCCCAAAAACTTTTGGGTTATTTCAAAAATACCATAAAAAAATTTGGGCCACTTTGAATATATAAAAAAATTTTTTTTATTCC